>CM021101.1:28140292-28446313 GCA_007115665.2 Sequoiadendron giganteum
GCTGCCATTGTTCTTCCTTTGTGATATTTATTTTCCAGATAGCACCAATGTTCTTCACTCTCACTGCACTTGCTTGCCAGATTTAAATTGCTTGCTAGAATTGAATTGCTTAATTTAATTGGTAGTTGCCGACGGTTGCAATAATGATCGCCTGTCACACAATTCTCGGCAATCTGTCTTGTGGTGAATGGTACAACTTTTTCTCCTCTTCTGATTTGCTTTAATTTAAAAATTCGTACAAGATTTTTGAATTTAATTTTTCGCACAACAAACCTGAATTTGATGTTTCTGGCAATTTGACAAATTCGTACGGCCTCCCCAGCTTCTCCAATTCGTATGGCTGTCTCAGTTTTCCCAATTCGTTCGACCTTCTCAGAGCTTTCAATCCGTACGGTTGCCTCAGCCTCTTCAATTCGTACGACCTTGCTGGTGTACGCAATTTCTCTATGACGTACGGCTCCCAACCTCTTCTCTTTATGGCGTACAGCTTCAAACCTCTTCCAGGTGTGTACAGTATCCTTCTGGCGACTTCCTTTGGCAACTCAGATACCTCCTTTGGCAACTTGGACACTTTCTAACTTCTCTTTATGGCGTACGACTTCCAACCTCTTCCAGGCACGTACGGTCCTTCTGGCGACTTCCTTTGGCAACTCGGGTACCTCCTTTGGCAACTTGGACACTTTCTTTGGCAACTTGGACACTTTCTTTTGCAACTTGGACACTTTTTATTCGTACGACCTTCAATTTCTTGGCATTTTCTTCCTTTCGCCTTGTCTCCAGCTCCTTGCCAATTCGTATGTGCCTTGCCTGTGTTTTTTCCTTCTTGGTAGCTCATATGGCATGTTTAGTGACTTGTGCGATTTTTCCCTTGGCTCGTACGGACTTTCATTTGGCTTGTGTGGCTTTTGTCTCTTTAATATGGCCTATAATTTTCTTTTTCATGTTTATGAGGGCTTTGGCCACTTTCACCTTTCTTATATTTTTATTTCCCCATCTTTTAATCTCCTTTTTTAATTTTTAATTTTTTCTCTCTCCTCCGTCAATTTGCACTTCTTTGGCTTTACTTTCTCTCTCCTTTGGCCTTTTTCTCTCTCCTCTGTCAATTTTCACTTCTTTGCCTTTACTTTCTCTCTCTGGCTTTTTTCTCTCTTCCTTCAACTTTCTCTTCTCCATCTCTAGTTTCTCTCTCCTTCGTCAACTTTCTTTTCTTTGTCTCTAGTTTCTCTCTCCTCTGGCTTTTTCTTCTCTCCTCCGTCAACTTTCGCTTCTTCGTCTCTAGTTTCTCTCTCCTCTAGCTTGTTTCTCTCTCCTCTCGCTTTTTTCTCTCTCCTTCGTCAACTTTGTTTTCTCCTATTTTTTGCTTTTTCCTATTATTTATTTCTTCTTGATCATTCTTCTTTTCATACCTCTTTTTTCGCCTCCTTCCCGAACCTTCAACTTGGAAGCATAGTACCAACTAACTAAGTCTTATTCATTTTATTCCCGGCCGCCTAATTACATTACGACCAATTCCAGTGAGTAGTATAATAATGCTAGAGTAGCAGACTCTTAAAAATAAATTGCAGCACTTTATATCAGGTGTTTCAGCTTGGAAATGACAAGGGAATGATTTCCCAAAGGTTGCGTTTCTTTTCTAATATGAAGAGGTAGCTTCCAAGATTCCCACAACTCTCCTTTTGTGAAACGTGCTAGCCAATTTTTTCTTTTTCTTTTTAACTCACTAATTTCACCCGTTAACGTTAGTGAAATCATAAACCGATTGAAGAGAACCCTTTCTCTTTCTGATCAACCCAGATCCCAATATGGGCAAGGTGAGAGCATACTCAAAAGGGGATTGTTAGTATAAATTTGAACTGTTGGAAAGTACAATGAAAGGAAATAACAATCAACTCTACCACTTATTCAGTAGGAGGACTGGAGATAGAAATTACATCCAAGTAACAATCAACTCAACCACTTATTCAGCGGGAGGACTGAAAATGGAATTACAATACTGAAAGTAAATATGCAACTTGACCACTTATTCGGCGGGAGTATGTTGACGGCTCAGCTGATCAACAATATGAAAATGCAATACAATGTGGATTGAGCATGACCGGTCTCTTCCACAAGCATGGGAAAGCAGTGTAATAAGCAAGATAAGAATACTGGCTGATAGTACTACTGAACAACGTTACAATGGTGATATAACCCTGCAAGCACACTATATTAGTGGAATAAGCCAAGTACAAATGACTCTAGGAATGATGGCGCCCAGTTCCCGATGTAGAAAACCTGACACACATCCCTTAATATTTTCTTGCACGAATCCCAATGCAACACAAAATGGTACGACCCTCAGAAGGGCGATTTGCTTGGAAAAATCAGAATCTTCATTTGAAAATCTGCAAACTGGTACAAATGGTCGCCCCTAGCAAGGAAACAGATAGGTAAAGTACCCAAAACAATATCATTTTTATTTCATGAGATATGAGGAAAAGTACAAATCAGCTATGCAAAACCAGCAACTTTGAAAACTGACAAAAATGCAAATAACTCAACTACAATGTGCTCAATCTGCTCTCAAGGATTAAGAACAGCCAAATCTCAACTAGTTGCTATCTTTCAAGCAAGAAGTCAAGCCAATATTAGGAGGTTTGCATTCCTCGAAGCAACTCTCAAACCATTTCGGCAGCATAACAATACAGTAGACATGAGATAATCCATGAAGAACAAACACCCTCCTTATACAGACTCTGAAGAGAATCTCCAACTGTTTCTAGAAGGTGCGCCCAAGGTCCAAGAGGATATTTGAATTAGAGTTGACTTGTTTCCCCTCCTTCATGGTGGCGTCCAACTTCAAGGGAGAATAAATCTTTTAATAAAATAATTCCCTTCTCCAAATTGGCGTCCCATCTCCTCAAGAGTAATTTTCTAAGTTACCGGGTTCGCACCCGGAGGCCTCGAACCCAGTACGGGTTCACCTGCGGGTGCGCCCTGGGCACGGACCCTATGCGTACCCAGGGCGCACCCAGCTGATTGGTGCGTGGACCTGAAGGTACCAGACACGTACTTGGGCGTACCTCGAAGAACCCAAGGCCCATAATTAATAAAGTGTGCCCAAACATAAATAAAAAGCATTTTTTTTAATATTATTTTGTTTCCTAACCCTAATCCGGCCCAATATGAGGCCTTTCAACACTAAAACATTTCATTTTTACTTCTCATTTTGCTCTCACTATATTTTCTCTACATCTTGGCATTTTGAAGGGAGGTGATTGTATTTGAAGGAGATCGATTGTGGAGTGCCAAATAGCTTCTACAAAGGAGATTTAAGTGTTTAAGGTATGCATTTAAACCCTATTCTTTGATCTTTTGAACTATTTTTTCAAGTTTCTTAGTTTTTGATGGATTTTTTCAAGTTTGTGAAGAATTTTTTCAAATTTGTTTATTTTTTTTTCATTTTTTTTATAGATTGCAACAATGGCTAGTAGTCAAAGTTCAGTGGGTGGGGAGGGAAGTCAAAAATTCAAAATTGAGAAAGGATCTCCTTTATGGGCACATACCACAAGAATTTCACAAATTCCTGGAGGTGGGGGTTTTGTTTGGAAGTGTAATTTATGCAATGCACAATATAATAGCTCCTATTACCGAGTGAAACTTCATTTTATGGGCCCTAGTGGCAAAGGGATTGATATGTGCGTGGGCCCAAATAACAAGTGGTTGTCTTCTGTACAAATAGCAGAATTTATAAAAGAACAAGAAGATGCTGACAAATCAATTGCAAAAGGAAAAGAAAGTAGTTATTCTTCTGGAAAGAAAAAAACACCAACATTACCCTCTCAGGCAGTTAGGGCCTCTAGACATCCCTTCTTGCCTATGCCCTCTACGGAAGAGAAATATGAAGATGAACAACAAATCACCACCCGCAAGGGAGGTCCATTGGAGAGGGCATATAAAATGGAGGCAAGAGATATTGCTGAAGAAAAAATTGCACGTTGCCTCTATGCCATGGTCTTCCATTCAACTTGGTGAGATCACCATATTGGCGGGACATGGTGTCAACACTAAATAGTGCACCTCCTGGTTTCACAAGTCCTGGGTTTGAAAAGGTGCGTGCCACCTTATTGCAAAGAGAGAAAAAATCTTTAGAGGCCGAACTAAAACCAATTAGAGATTCTTGGATTGAAACAAGTGTATCTATTGTTTCTGATGGATGGAAAGATTGCAAAAACCATCCATTGATCAATGTTATTGCAGTGTCCCCCAAGTGGGCAATGTTTTTGAGGGCAGTTGACTGTGAAGGGGAAGTGAAAGATGCAGAGTTCATTTCCAAGATTCTCATTGACTCCATAGAGATGGTGGGTGATGAACTTGTTGTCCCAGTGATTATGGACAATGCAAAAGTTTGCAGAGCTGCAGGTGCTTTGGTAGAGGCTAGATATGAGCACATCTTTTGGACACCTTGCACTGTACACTCCCTCAATTTGGTGATGCAAGCAATTGGAAACCAAATAGAGTGGGTGAAAGAAATATATCGAGAGGCCAAGGAGATCCAGATGTTTGTGACAAACCACCATATGTCACAAGCAATTTTCAGAATTTTTTCAAGATTGGAATTGTTGAAGGTAAATTTAATTTATTTAGTTTCATTTATGTCATGTTTTACATAATTGAATTTTTTTTATTTTTTTACTTATTTAGTTATTAACTTATTTACATGTTCCTAGGTTGTTGAGACCCGATTTGCATCTCACACAATTGTTCTGAGACGACTTGTGAAGGTGAAAGAGGCATTGAGTCAAATGGTTATTAGCAACCAATGGGGTATATGGAAGCAATCAAATTCAGAGAGGGCCCAAAAGGTCAAGGCATTGATCTTGGATGACGATTGGTGGGATCGTGTGAATTATGTATTGGAGATGACCGAACCGATCATGTCTATGCTTCGGTTTGCTGATACAGATGAACCATGCTTGGGGGATGTCTATGATAGCATGGACGCAATGTTGGAGAAAATAAAAATTGAAATACAAAAGAGAGAGAATGATCCTGAAGACACCCTTTACAAAAGGGTGGAAGCAATCGTTCTTCACCGTTGGAACAAGATGACAACACCATTGCACCTCCTTGCATATGCCCTATCTCCAAGGTACTAGACTAGAGAAGTACTTTCTATCCCAGGGAGAATACTGCCATATAGAGATCTTGAAGTTGCTAGAGGGTATAAGAGTGCATTTAATAGACTTTTGACTGATCCAAAGGTGGAGACAAGTGTTATGAAAGAATTTGGAATGTTTATCATAGGAAAAAATCTTAGCCCTTCTGTTGTCAAAGACCAATACAAAATGGATGCTATTACATGGTGGTACCTCCATGGTCAAGTTTATATGTACCTCCAACCTCTTGCAATCAAGATCCTCTCACAAGTAAGTTTTTTTTTTTGCCACTTGTATTGTAGAATTTAACACTTAACATTCTTGAATTTATCTTGCATTTTTTATTTTTAATTTTGTTGGTTTTCTCTCTAGGTTGCAAGCTCTTTTGCTGTTGAACGGAATTGGAGTACATACTCCTTTATCCACTCAGTGAAGCGTAACCGATTGGCTGCAAAAGAGCTGAAGACTTGGTGTATATTCATTCCAATTTGCGTCTTCTGTCACATAAGGAACCTCAATACAAGCAGGGGGCGACAAAGCTTTGGGATGTAGCACCCGATTCTGCTGACTTGGATGGAACCATTCAGGATCTTGCTAGAGCCACTATGGATGATGTGGATGATAATGATGATCATGACATGCATGGTGCTAGAAGTGGAAGTGGAACTGCTTTGGGTTCAAATGATGAAGATCTTGAAGTTGAAGCCACTGAAAATCCAAATCACGATGACTTTTGCTAAGTTACGGTTCGGGTTGAGGGGGCGGGTTGAATGCGAGAACACGTCGCGTGGAGTAAATGAAATTTTAGGGGTTTGGAGTGCATTTAATGAATGCGATGTATATATATATAAAAATATATATATATATGTATTATATATAAAAAAAAAAAGGAGAAATATACAGAATTGTAAAACTAAATCATTTCATAGTATGATACTTGATCATTGATCAATGCCAAATGCCAAAGATAAATATTAAATGTCAATTGATAGTTGTATTTGACTGATTTGAAAGCAAATTGGGTACAAAATGGCATCCTCATGTGGAATGCGTTGATGTTGATATTCTTAAACAAAATGAAAATAGAAAATTGTTTTTGTAAAGCTGAAAGTAAATACTATATTAATATATTTTACAAATTTACATCTTCCTCTTTCCCATAAAAATGAGGTGCAGCATGGAGTTTTGTATGGTTTCAAAAGCCTTAAATGCGATATTATAGATGAAGACTTGTAGGAAAACTATGGAAACTTGGACTTGGAGAGTACCAATTAAATTCAATGGGAGTTTGAGGGCAATGTCTCCAATGGGGTCAAGGGGCAGTGCCCCTTGTGGGGGTCTAGGGGCAATGCCCCAAGTGGGGTTGAGGGGCAACGCCCCTTGTGGGGGTTTGGGGGCAACGCCCCCAGCGGGGTCGAGGGGCAGCGCCCCCCGTGAGGGTTTGGGGGCAGCGCCCCTAGCGGGGTCAAGGGGCAGCACCCCTCGTGGGGTCCGGGGGCAGCGACCTTGGCGTGCTCCCTGTTGCGGTACAAGGCGGGGTCGAGGGGCAGTGCCCCCACCGCTAGCACTAATTTAAGGCTTTTGAAACCATACAAAACTCCATGGCGCACCTCATATTAATAATAATAATTTAAAAAAAGTTTTTATAAATTAAGTAGTGGAGTTCTTCAGTGCCTTCGGTACATGCACAGTACCCAGCGGTCCAGCGCGCAAGCAGTAGGATCTCATGCAGGTGATGCATACGAAGTGCGTGCAGAACTGTGGGTTCTCCGGGTTGGCATGTGAACGGTATTCTGTTTCAAACACCTATCGTCTGTGTATCACCCATGACGAACCGCCACAAACTCCGCCGTGCCTCATATTAATAATAATAATTTAAAAAGTTTTTATAAATTACGGGCGTGGGTTCGCCGAATGCCTTCGGGTACATACTGGCTTGCCTTTCGGTCCAGCGCAATGGGATCATACAGATGCATACGGGGTATACCAATAGCGCCGTAGTGAACCAATCTGGGTTCGGAGAACCGGAAACCGGAGTTCGAGGCCTCTAGGTCGCATCAGGTAACAAGCTTTTTGATAATCCTTTTGATGATTGATGAACATTGAAATTGAATCATGTTTCAACTTTCATGAACTGCATTTTGTAATTCAGTAATACTGTAATTGTGATGATTTCCATATTTGATATCATTGATATGGCGTATTTGAATATTTTTCAACTATCAATTGACATTTAATATTTATCTTTGGCATTTGGCATTGATCAATGATCAAGTATCATACTATGAAATGATTTAGTTTTACAATTCTGTATATTTCTCTTATTTTTTTGTATATATAATACATATATATACACGTACCCAAACCCCTAAAAAAAATTCATGTACCCACGTACCGGGTTCTCGTACCCGAACCCGTCCCCGAACTCGAACCAGTAACTTAGGTAATTTTTGACTTTAGAAATATTAAATCACCTCTAGATGAGGCGTCCACCCATGAAATCCCTCTTTTAAAAGCAACATTAAGTTATATCATTAGGACAAGGGATCCAACGTGAAAATATAACATTTATATCATAAAATAATTTATTTCTCCAAAAATTCCACCACAAGGCTTAAAGTCAGCATTACAACCCCAAACTGCCTGAAGAGGAAAGCCCACTGAGATGATGCTATAGTAACACTGCTAGAGATAGAATTTACTAAAAATAGTAAATTCAGAAGGTCGCTCAGAACGAGATGCATGTAATATTGTTGCGAAGCTCTCAAAAAACCCATAAAGAATCCGCAAACCAAATTTCAAAACTCCAAGTGCAGGCTCCAAAAAAAGCTAAAACATCCTCCTAGAAGATAGGAAACCCTAATTTCCATTTCCGAGTAGCCTACGAGTCTCCGGAATAGGCTAATGACCACTACAGTGATCATTTTTGAGAAGGGGACATTACATTTTGAGCAATATTAAATGCTGCAATCTGTTTAATAAGGTACGGTAGTCCCTTTTATTGATCTGCAAACTATTAGTAATAAATCAAAATGGAATGGCAGCCTCTATTTAATTGTTAACAACAATAGCATAGGAGCTGGGGCTAGACATGGTATAGCCAACTTAATAGAAGATGTAAGGATATAAAATGGTAAACCAACTTATTGAATATTGCCTTCAACATTACATAAATTTTTAATATGAAATCTACACACATCACACCAAAAATCCACAACAAACTTGAAGATCTTTACACCACATACTACCAACTGAAAATTGGAAACTTTCTCGAACTATTCAACTCTTTGGGAATCCTAGAATGGAGTTACTGTAATGTCCCCTTTTTTTGGGATTTGTATCTTTGCAGTGGTCGATCTACTATCTGGTCCCAATAGGCTAATGGGATGTTCAGGGGACCTTTTTGAGGCTGTTCAATGGTTCCTCAGTTGGCTATCAAATGTTTATCTCAGTTTTCTCTTGCTAAATGACTCAGTGTTTTGGTAATGGACCTTCTAGAGGCCGTTCTAGTTGATTTCTCCCACACTTACTATTTATAGTAAGTCACTTGGTCATATCGCCTATACTTACTATTTATAGTAAGTCATATTTGGATCAGTTGTCATCATGCCTACATCCGGAAAATATGATTGGATCACTATTTGAGGTGGTGTTGGGTAATTTTATTGGGGATTAATGATTTATTATATTATCAAAGTTAATTGACTTTAATAATATTAATATTTAATGATGACTTTATTAAAAGTTGATATAAGGGGTTAAATGGAAATTAATAAAGTGTTATATTTAATGATGCTTTATTAATTTATTATATTAAAAAGCCAAATGCATTAAAAGCATCAAAAACAAATATTATTTTTAATTATTTGGCCTAGTGGGGATTTGGAGAGTATAAAAAGCAAAAAGCATCGGTTTTTCATTATTATTTATCATTTTCATTGAAACTTGTGCATTTTAAGAAACTGAGCAAGGGTTTGTTGGTTTTGAAGATTGAAGTTTTTTTAGGACAAAAACCATAAGAGAGAACAGTGTCTACAAGTGTGAAAGATCACCCAAGGGCATCAGGGAGATAATCTCATTCAACGGTTATTATTGGGGTACATTGAATTCAGAAGATTTACTTAAATCAGACATTCGGGGTGGAATCATACAAGGTTTTTGGAGATTGCTGATGTTCTTAGTTGCTGATCAAACACTTTAAGATCTGCATTATTGCATATTATGTAATCCGAGTATGATTCTAATGCAATTTCTTAAGCCATAATCAAATCTGAGTTATTAATTTCATGCATTTGTTTGGAATTGGTTTGTTTTGCAAATATCTGTAGTTTATGTATTTCTTGGTAAAAACCCTAGACCAGTGGGGGTTATTATCGTGGTATCATAGCACAACATTTTCCCACCAGCTTGGGAGGTTTTCAAAAAGAAAATTTTCAGATTGCTAGGGTTTGAAGGATTCATCAGTGGAATGTGATAATTGAATCCAGGTGATATTTATATCTACAGTTGCAAAATTTCAGAAATCATCCATAGGGAATTTACCAAGAACTTTCAGGTGAAGATATTCGATATTCACAATTGCACAGGCATTGTTACATTTTGATGATTATATTGTAGACCAATTTATATTGGTAATATTGGCTGTGATTATTTCCTACGGATATCTCAGTTATAATTTATTTTTTATGAAGACTTTAATTGAGCCGCCACTCTTCCAGAACAAGTAATCGCATTTCTCAAGGTTTGTCTTTAGTGAGCTGCTGACTTTTCTCTTAGCCACGTGGGTAGTTGGAATGATAGAAGATGACAAAACTAAATCTTTGTGAAGCGTAGAAGAAGACAAGTTCGTAGGTCTATTGGAAAAGACGAACACTTCTATGTTTGAGCTGCTAGTTAATTTAAGAGAAAATATATGTTGAGCAGCTGATTAAAGGGGTTAGAATATTTAATAAATATAAATCACAACCTTTGTGGGAAAAGACAAAGTTGACTCAGTCCGCCCGGGCATAAAGATAAAGTCTGAGTCTTTAGTGCCACGTCTAAGGAAAGGACTTCCAAATTATTTGCACCATTTTAAAAGATATCAGGTGATGAGATACAATAACTACCTTTTTGTCAAAGAATGTGCTGCCACATGAAGACAAACAAAATTTTGTAGGAAGTGCAGATACTAAGGGAAAAGACCAATGGTATCTACGCAGGCATAAGACAAATATTGGATTTGGAGGCTACGAATTGTTCCAGGTCAGAGTACAAGAAATAATATTATATTCGGATTATGCTAAGGTTCTGGGATATTTTGTGTTGCATTTGAAAAATGAACAATTTCATATTTTGTGTGTGTAAAACTTTAAAGATTATATATAGACACCTTTGTCTTTGACAAAAATCTGAGTATATAATTGTATTGAATCTAGACTAGTAATTGCAATGTATCTGAGATGACGATTTCAGTTTGAAAGTTGTGCAATTTGAATTGTTGTAAGTAAATAGAGGATTTTACAAGGAATTGCAAACATTACAAAGGATAAATCATTTGAGATCAATTCATCAAATTAGTTTGACAAATAGCATTGTCAAACTAAGAAAGAGAAATCGAAAATATCACTTACAAGGGTTGGGAATATTTTAGTGGTATGCAGTGGTATCGCTTTCGTGAGTGAGAAATATTAGGTATATCACAGAGGTTCAAGATCGTGGAAACCCTTGTAGTTGCCAAAAGGTCAAACTATTGCAAAGGCATTGGGAATTCACAGTTCACCAGGTGACAATGCGACTTTTACAGGTGCCATGGTAGATAAGGATAAGGGAAAATTTGGCTCACTTAGTCCTGATTTCAGAATGCAACACAAATTTGACACCATGATGGACATGATGGCAGAGCTCCTGCATAAAATGAACCAGAATACTCCCTTTTGTCATACAGTGCATTTTGAGGACAATTGGCACAACCTAATGACAGGAAGAGGATTAACACTTACTCTACGTCTAGACCCCTGCAACTTACTTTCACATGCAGGGTAGAGGCACATGTTCGCTAGGATTGGCCTCCTGAGCAACACTTATCCATGGTTGATGAGGTTAGAGCCAGGCATGCAGAGTATATTACACTTCCTCTTGATATCAGAAATATGTTAACTTTTGACTAGTTCCTGAAGTAGAGTAGACAAAGGGCTATGTCAGTTGGCAGATTGGAGGTTAGAGCACCGTAGATCACAAGAGACTTCCAACAGGCAGTGGTTAAGATAACCTTGGAGCATTATGATGGGAGTGAGAGGTGTTCAACACGTGCTTGGGTCCATAAATTGGACAACTACCTCTCCTTGAGGCCCATACTTGAGGATGAGGGAATCAGATTTGCCACTCTTCATTTGGATGGATTGGCACATGAGGGGTGGTATCATGGATTGATCATGCTTGGGCATAGGTCAATCACCACCTATGATGAGACTCATCTATTGGTTTGATAAGAAAGACATAGAGGTATACTTCCGAGAGCTTGCACAATCGAAGCAGCTTTGGTCATTGGAGACTTTTATCTCCGATTTTTAGAGGCTCTCCGATATGGTTCCCGGCATAACAGAGAGGAGACTTGTGGTTCTCTTTAGTGAGGGTCTTATGGAGACTTTATTTGGATGGTTAAAAGCCTTTGATCCTCCCTCATTACAAGATGTGATGAATAAGGCGCAAAACATGGAGCTCGCTGCCCCAAAAAGGTAGTTTCCGCCTAAAACAATCACCTATCCCAAGAATGATAGTCATCATAAAGTTGCAGATCAGCAAAAGAAACTAGCACAAAAACGTAATGATGACAGCATAAAAGACTTGAGGAGGCAAAAATCATGCTTCAAATGCAAAGGGCCTTGGGAACCGGGTCATAAGTGTCCTATGCATGGTCATGCAAATCAGATGGAATACTTTTATGCTGGCGAGATCAATTCTGAAATTTTTGAACAACGGTCTGATCGAGAGGACAATGAGATAGGAAGATCATCCGATGAGTCAAAAACTGATTTAGCGATGTCATCTCCTATGGCACAACTCTCTAGCATCCAAAGAGAGGGGTCATTCAGAATCAAAGGAGTCTTGAGTGGGCAGTGTGTGATCACTTTTCTTGATATAGGAGCCACTCATAATTTCATTGATGAGGGATTGGTTGCTAGACATGAACTTCAGATAGAGGATTTTGAGGGGTTCAGGGTGAGAGTTGCTGATGGTTTCATTCTTACATGTACGAGGAGTATTCTTAATCTCATCTTGCAGCTGAATGATTATGAGTTCCAAGCTGATTACTATACTGTCAACATGGGTGAGATGGATGTGGTCTCAGGCATGAAGTGGCTTCATGCAATTGGTGAGTTTTCCCTCAACTTGCGCACAATAGAAATGAAATTTGCGGTTGATGGTAGGAAATATGTGTTGAGGGGAATGTTTGAAGGAAGTCTATGTGTTATCTCCCTCAGTGGAAAGGAGAATAGAGGGAAAGGGAAATAGATTGAACAAGTAATGGAGGAGTGTGATCTTGTCCATTGCCCAAAAAATTTAGAAAGAAACAATTCAGATCAGCAAGAAAATAGTTTACAATTTGTTAATAATCCATTGTTTGGGGTTGACGCTGATTTGTCTTATGATAATCCACTCTTTTAGCTGGATGATGGTGCTCTTTCCGACTCTTGTATGGAGTTGGGTGACAATCGTAGGACTTGGGATCCTAGTAGTGGATTAGGACTTTCGACAGGGCTTACTGATGCATTCCACAATGTGTATATTGTGCGGTGTGCATACAACTTTACTTTCAGCCAGCTCACATTTGATTTGACCATGATGCAAAAGACACACAAGTGTGAGTTGGATGGTTGGTATGAGGTGTTTCCTTCTGTGGATGAAGGGGACAAATCTTACAGGTGTTCTGAACTACTTCTACAAGATATTCATGTTGCTGGGATACATGGTATAGGAGCAGATTTTGTGCAATTTGGCATTCCTAGTGTAGTTAGGATGGTGCAGTAGGAACCATTAGAAGACAGGAAGGACAAATTCCAAATTTGTTCATGGGATCCAGGTGGAGTACACCCATGGAGGGTTATGATACTTGGAGATGATTATAACAAAAAGGTTTGGTAAATATTCGATGTATTAAACAAAGGAGACGAATGCTTCTTAAATAGATTTACAAAGACGATGTTTTTAAATGAAACAATCGCTGAAGATGAAATTAGAAACTATCTAACCTAACTAAGATGACCATTAAAGAAACATTACATTATTTAATAATGATTACATTGTGTTGCTTCACTATATTCAGCTTGGTGAAGATTATATCAGAGTCGCACAATGAAGGTCAGCGGGTGATGAGTATGGCAGGCTTCCGGTTGGGTTGCGGGCTTTGGGATCTACTATGCGTGGCAGTTTTCTTTTTCTTTAGATAGTGTTTGATGGGGCTGCCAGGTTTGGCTCTATTTTCTCCAGTGGTTGCAGTGGAGTTTTGGTAGAGCATTTTACAGACTGATTTTGGATCCTAGCATTTAGGAGACAAGCTTGGTCGTCCAAGTGAGGATTGCTTGGGGACAAGCAATCTTGGGGAGGGTGGACTGTACTGTCCCCTTTTTTTGGGATTTGTATCTTTGCAGTGGTTAGCCTACTATCTGGTCCTAGTAGGCTAATGGGATGATCAGGGGACCCTTTTGAGGGTGTTCAGTGGTTCCTCAACTGGCTTTCAAATGTTTATCTCAATTTTCTTCTGCTTAGCGACTCAGTGTTTTGGTGGTGGACCTTCTAGAGGTCGTTTTGGTTGATTTCTCCAACACTTACTATTTATAGTAAGTCACTTGGTCATATCGCCTATACTTACTATTTATAGTAAGTCATATCTGGATCACTCATCATCATGCCTAGATCCGGAAAACATGATTGGATCGCTATTTGAGCTGGTGTTGGGTAATTTATTGGGGATTAATGATTTATTATGATATTAAAGTGAATTGACTTTAATACTATTAATATTTAATGATGACTTTATTAAAAGGTGATATAAGGGGTTAAATGGAAATTAATAAAGTATTATATTTAATGATGCTTTATTAATTTATTATATTTAAAAGCCAAATGCATTTAAAGCATCAAAAGAAAATTTCATTTTTTAATTATTTAGCTGAGGGGGGATTTGGAGAGTATAAAAAACAAAAAGCATCTGTTTTTTCATTATTATTGATCATTTTCATTGAAACTTGTGCATTTGAAGAAACTAAGCAAGGGTTTGCTGGTTTTGAAGATTGAAGCTTTTTTAGGACGAAAACCTTCAAAGAGAATAGTGTCGACAGGTGTGAAATATCACCCAAGGGCATTCAGGGAGATAATCTCATTCAGAGGTTATTATTGGACTACATTGAATTCAAAAGATTGACTTAAATCAGACATTCAGGGTGGAATCATATAGGGCTTTTGGAGATTGCTGATGTTCTTAGTTGCTGATCAAACACTTTCAGATCTACATTATTGCATATCATGTAATCCGGGTATGATTCTAATGCAATTTCTTAAACGATAATCAAATCTGAGTTATTAATTTCATGCAACTGTTCCGAATTGGTTTGTTTTGCAAATATCTGTATTTTCTGTATTTTTTGGTAAAAACCCCAAATCAGAGTGGGTTATTATAGTTACTTAAATGAATAGGAGGGTTTTCATCTTCAAATCTATTGTTTGCCAAAGGGTTTTCGTCTTAGGGCAGAAAAAAATGAACAATATTCAATCTCAAGAGAAACAAATTTTGATAATTTGAATTAGTAACTCTCTGCATTCTTCAACTTATCTTTATATAGGTTTTTCGAGGAAAAATAATATTAATTTTTTTTCTCCTTTTCTGTGCAAACTTTATTTTGAAAAGTGTGTAGAAAGTTTTTTTAATTAATCTAATTTTTTGTTTTTCTGTTAAAACAACATTTTTAATAATAAAATAAAATTTGCCTTTTTATGAATAAGACGAAGTTACTTTTTGAACAACTTTATTATTATTATTTTTTTTGCACCACCCTATTAGCCTATGGAAATGGGACATAACAAAGGTCCAATGATGGTTGATGGGTGTCAAGTTCTAAAGAAATTTTGATTTGAAACCCAACTGGCTTTTGAAGTCTATGGGTCAGGTTAAATTGCAATCTATAGAATGTGCAACCAACACAAATGATATAACTTAGGTATCAATGGAAAGCCATGTATTGTTTACCCAATTCTTGATTTTGTACTTATCTTAGATCTTATCATAATATGCTTGTCAGATTCCAGACTATTATGGTCAACCCTTTGTCTAGGATTAATATATCTCTTGCCATGCATTGGTAGTGTTTAATAGATAATATTTGTTTTTGTTTTCAAGTTTGGTTTAATTTGTATTATTGCCCCTTCTTTTTGGCTTTAACTGTGCATTCAAAGCTTTCCCTCTTTTGTTAAAATAAAGGCATCATTGATTACATCAACGAGACTGCTCATAATATAACTACTATTGTTTTGGTGTGAAACTCACTAACATTTAACTAAGATATTAGAACAGGTTGTGTTAGTATAATTAGAATGTTGTTGGAATTAAGTAGAGATGCTCTATCTTCTATCCTATTTGTTAATCAAAATGAAAGAGGTTGTGAATGTTTCTTCTTCTATGATGTCCTCATAGTCATCTTTTATTAGAGGAGGAAGGCTGGTTAGACTTACTAACACCAGAAGCATAGTAGGGGATTGTTGATGCGTGTTTTGTGACACACACGAACACTCTAGAATAAAGTATCCATAGACGCTCTATCCTCTCTTGATAAAAATCACCTTTCGTGCTAAGATTGCGAGATAGGTCACAAGGTAATTCCAATGTTCCAAAAATTGGGGTGCGGATAGGCTCTGTGGTAGTATGTGGTTTGCTGGTAACCCAAGAGGCATTTTACTTCAGTAAGGTACTTAAAAGTAAGGGATCAAATACAGTGTTGTATTTTTTGGGGATTTTCTGATTTTGGATAAAAAAATGAAAAAAAGGAAAGGGGTGAGAAATCCTATATTAGTCCTAAGGAACTAGGAGACTGTAAAGATCAAATGCAACTTAAATGAAACCATGCTTTGTTTCGCCACGTAAAACGACAACTACACAAAAGCAGGTGCAATCTTCTGGGATTTGTGCTTGAGATTTGTTTACTATAAATAACACCATCAATTTGAACAATATTATTTAAAGTAAGCGTATGAAAGCATCCACATTAAAAGCTCAGTCTAACTTTACACATCAAATGAAAATCATCCATTCGAAGAAAGTATGAGCTAAGTTACTTCAATCTTCACTATCAATCTTTCGTTCCGCTAACAAATAAATTTCTAATCTAAAACAATCCTATGAGAAAGAGAAAATATGCAACCATGCACCCATTTGACAATAAAGATTTCAAAGCATCTCATGCAATTATGAATTTCATTATCACAATAGCTTTCGCAACAATTTCATACAACTCTTCTCTTACTTCTAAAATTTAAATCTCTAAACTAGTTCTAACTCCAAAATTCTAATCTCTAATCCTCTGATAATAATTCTTTTGATTCTGATCAAATGAAAGCGAGAGGGTACTTATAGAGTTCTCAAATACAACGAATGGCCGAGATTAAAACAAGATCAAGGGCCCAGATTTGAATAAGAAAACCTTAATTAGGGTTGCTAAAACATCAACCAGTTGACAAGCAGATGAGTCATCTAGCGAGAGTTGCGCTCTCATCCGCTTCAGCAATGCTCCGTTCAACGAACCTGGACACAATGGCGCCAATCTCCTCAATGGTAATGTTTGGCAAGGTACTGACATTGTATTCCAGCAGGTCCAAACTGTCCGCACAATCGACAAAGACAACTACCCATTTTGATTCATGCCGCAAGAAAGTACTACGGACAACCAAGAGATCAAATGCCTTAGTCAGATTTTCTCCCAAGATTGGCATGATGGAGAAAACCTTCTGAACTTCCCTTTGCATATTACCCGGCCGTAAGTCATTTTCCCGAACAATGTCCGTGTTCAACACTTCTGCCGCCATATGAAAGATACCATTTTGAATGCCCTTCACTTGCTCATCAATTTTGGCACTTTCTGCCTTCGCTTTTTCCAACACTTCTCTACGCGAGACCAATGCACAATACCAATTGCTGAAGTCGTAAGCCGCCCCAGCTGCAATAATTTCCTCGTCAACCAACCTTTGCTTGGGTATTTTCCTTATGTCACGGAGGCAAGGAATGATTCTGTCCTGCAGGTCCTGCAGTCCGTCCCATGCTTCAACCAAGTTTGCAACCCTTGTGAGTAGGGAAGAAGTTTGCCCATGAGCATGTGCTAACTTCTCCACAAATGCCATTACTTCTCCCTCTTTCCCTGCCATCCATTCCTTTGTTTCCTTGGTAGTAGTTAGTTCTTTCTCAAGATTTTCTGCCGGCTCCTGTGATTGCTTTTGGGAGTAGAGGGGTTGATTGGTCACCTTGGTTGAGTGGCCTTGTCAAATGCCGGATATACTCCTTCAGGCGCTCAACCTCCATCTTATATTCCTTTTTCTTCGTAGTCTCCTTTTCTAATCTGGACTTAATGGTGGAGACGGAATTATCCAGATCTTCTACTTTTTGCCCTTTTGTAGATGGACCAATGTCAATTACAGTAATGGCATACTCGACAGGAGTAATCTCATCCTGCGGCTTCTCAATCGTTGGAACTGCAATCTGCACTGTGCGGTTACCAATCTCATCTCTCTGAATAGTAGAGAATTTCTTGGCAGGCTTTTTTGTGTTTACTTGCTCCAACCTTGCCAAGAAATCATCAATGTCATTTGCTTCTAGTGCCTCAACTGGTACCTTGACCTTAATCCTTTCCTTCAGCCAATCTGGGATTGTCGGCTGCTCGACCCCATCATCCTCATATTCCGGAATATCTTGGAATTCTTGTACTGACGGGTCCTCATGAATTCCCTTGAGGGCTGAAATCATCCCTTCTTGGAAGTCGCCTTCCTTGACATTCAAGTCCTCATCCGACTCACAAATCTAAGTGCCAGTTGGAGAGTGATGAAAATCATCCTCAAGCTGCATGGGCTCCATGTCTCTTTCAAGCACTGGCCAAGGAATTCTGATATGTCCCCATGATTCTTCGTCCATAATCAGCAATTGCTCCACATTCCTGGATGCGGCTGAATAAAGGGGTTTGGATTTCTTCAGGATTGGCTCTTCACCTGTCGCCCTTTCCTTACCCTTTCTTTTCTTTTTGTTGGCAGGTTCAATTAGCTCATCTCCTTGAGAAGTGCCGGTGTTAGAAGAACAAGATTCAGCTTCGCCCATCAAATCGTAGGTGAATGGTATACCCTGCTGCCTCAAAGTCTGTACCTGCTGGTCAACCCACCATTGCGAGTACTTAACCACTGGTCTCATAAGAATTGTCAAATCACCTAACTCTGGCTCTGACCATTTGATAGGAGGAAGCGACAATCGTTCATCATAGCCTGGCTGCATATATACTTTATCATCATTCAGTTGGTCAGGGACACGGAAGAGTTCCGTCGTCCTGATCATGCCCAAAGGTAATCTCGACCAAAATCTTTTCCTTACTTCATATTCGTCAGCAACATTTGCCTAGAAGTCCTCAAGGTCAATCTTGTGCCTGTACTTCCTTCCGTTCACAGTTCCCATATGATTGAGTGGATCGAAGTCACCTCTAGATTTGTATGAAGTGAATGGATACAATTGTATCTCCACTCTGGCACTTTCTGTTGCCTATGCTGACGGACAAGATTCTACCATGTTTCCGATGAACAGGGGAAACGTGACGGCTGCTTTCTGCTTTGGTCTCTGGATACTTTGGAATGTTTCCAGCTGCCTCAATACTTCCAGTAAAATCATTTTGTTAGTGTTAGTGTTTCTTAGATCAGATTAGATAATAAAATACTCCATAGAATTGCAACACATAAGATAATGAACACAACAAGATACCCTAGGAAAACCCTCCTACTCGAGGGAGAAAAACCCAGCAAATGATTCTCTTATATATGATAATACAGTGACAGAAATATGCTTACAACTCAGGCCCAACAATGGCCAATACAATGATAATATATTCGCCCTCCTTCAAGGTATATATGACTGCCTTCTTTCTGGAAATCGGACTGCTGCTTCTAAGGTGCGAATTCTGCTCTTGAATATAAAATGCGAACTTGCTTGAAATTAATGTTTTGATACCAAAGAAAGGACCTTGTATATATACAACATAGGCGCCTCTTCATTTAGGTCGGCCTTTACATAATAAACATTTAACATGACTTAAGGTCGGCTCAAGGTTAAGACAAGAATAGCGAACTTATAAGGGTCGGCCCTTTAGCAAATCAAATGTTTGATATAAATTAAATAGCCAAGAGCTATACATTTAATTTATCTTTTCTTCTTGGGAAGTGCAAACCGAAGCTGTCATAACATCAACACTCCCTCTCAGCTAGGGATGAACTTCCACCTGCACAAGACACATCATATTAGAATGAAAACAAAATAGAATATCACCTCAACGTGATATTAACCATTATGGCTACTCCCATAGATGGTATTAAAGTCATCACGGATTCCCTCACGTGATGTTGTCATGGAGTCACACACATGACATCCACCATAGCTTCTCCCAGAGGGTGGAAACAAGGGCTTTCACCTCAAATCTCTCTTAATAGAGAATTGCATTATCAAGGGCTTACACCTCAACTCTCTCTCAGCAGAGAATTGCATTATCAATCAAGGATCACAGATTACTGAGACTCTTTCTCAGTCAAGGCTGCATTCTCCACCATACCAAGTTTCTCTCGGAAGTACACAAACTTAATCCTGGCGAGAGGCTTGGTGAGAATGTCTGCCGTTTGCTCTTCAGTGCTGATATACCTCAACTGTATAGCTTTCCTTTGCACCATATCTCTAATATAGTGGTATTTGATCTCAACATGTTTTGTTCTGTCATGAAACACAGGATTGACAGAAAGCTTCACACAGCTTTGATTATCACAGTGTATAATAGTAGGCTCCATTGGTTGTCCAAACAATCCTGCAAGGAGCTTACGAAGCCACACTGCCTCACGAGCTGCCACACAAGCTGCTATATACTCTGCTTCAGTTGTACTCAAGGCCACTGAAGACTGTTTCCTGCTACACCAGGAAATCATAGCAGTCCCCATACTGAAGCAACAACCAGAGGTACTCTTTTGATCTGAAACACATCCTGCCCAATCAGAATCAGTAAAACCATGTAACTCCAAATCCACGTTTGAAGAATATCTCAACCCATATCCAATTGTGTCACATAAATATCTCAGGATATGTTTAGCTGCTATAAGATGTATTTGCTTTGGTTCACACATAAACTGGCTAAGTGCACTCACTGTATAGCAAATATCAGGTCTAGTGTTAACTAGATACATCAATGAACCAATCAACTGTCTATACATCGTTGAATCCACTGGTTCTAAACTAGCTGCAGCTTCTTTCAACTTATCTAAATTAGTCTCCATGGGTGTAGACATAGGTTTGCAATCAATCATACCAAACCTTTTGAGAATGTCAACAGTGTACTTCCCTTGACTTAGAATCATCTCATCTGGCTTTTGCCAAACTTCTAAGCCAAGAAAGTAATGCATAAGACCTAGATTCTTCATCTCAAACTCTGAAGCTAATTCCTTCTTGCATTTTAGAATTAGATGTTCTTCACCAGTAATGATCAAGTCATCAACATATAAAACCAAAATTAATGCTTCACCATTTACTACTTTGAAGTAGAGGTTAGAATCTGCATCATTCTTTGAGAAACCCAGACTTGAAAGATACTGATCAATTCTTTCATACTAAGCATGAGGAGCTTGTTTAAGACCATACAAGGCCTTCTTCAGCTTACAAACATGAGACTCTTTCCCATGCACCTCAAATCCTTCTAGTTGCTCAATGTAAACCTCTTCTTCTACTATGCCATTCAGAAAAGCTGTCTTTACATCCATTTGGTGAATCTTCCATCCTCTAGATGCAGCAATAGCAATGATGGTTCTAAGAGAAGTGTAACGAGCCACAGGAGCAAAAGTTTCTTCATAGTCAACTCCCTCTTTTTGTGAGAACCCTCTAGCCACAAATCTAGCCTTGTGTTTCTCAATGCTCCCATCAGCTGCATGCTTGATCTTGAAGAGCCACTTAGAAGACACCACAGATTTGTCTTTGGGTCTAGGAACTATATTCCAAACATCGTTCTTAAGTATAGACTAATACTCCTCAATCATGGCATCCTTCCATACTTGTTGACTAGAAGCTTTTTCAACATTTGAAGGCTCTGACTCAATAATTTGACTCATCAAGGCAACATAACTAGAGAACTTGTGAGGTCTCTTGCTTTCTCTGAAGGCTCCTCTTGGAGCTGCAAACCTTTCTGCTTCCTGCATTGTCCTGCGAGCCCAAAGAGGTCTTTTCTTTCCAATCACAATGTCTAGAGGCCCATCAGTAGGATCCAAAGGCTCAGCTGGTTCAATATCTTCTTTAGGTTCTGTATCCTCCTCCAGATTCTCTGGAATATGGTCAACTTCCATATCTTGAGGAGGTTCTTCTTCATCAATCTCCATAGGAGTGCCTTTGGACCTTCTGTAAGCAACATCTTCCTCAAATGTGACATCTCTACTAATCTCAATAGATTTCTGTCCTGGAATGTATATCCTGTAAGCTTTTGATGTCTCACTGTAGCCTACAAGAATTCCTTTCTTCCCATAAGGTTCTAGCTTTGTTCTCTTTTCCTTTGGAATATGAACATAGACTGGACAGCCAAAGATCCTCAAATGACTAACTTCAGGCTTCACGCCTGAGAATGCTTCTTCAGGAGTTTTATTCTCTAAGATCCTGTGGGGACTCCTGTTTTGAACATAGACGGCTGTTCTTGATGCTTCAGCCCAAAGAGAGATTTGTAAGTCTTGATCATGGATCATAGCTTTCACTACTTCCACAATAGACCTATTCTTCCTTTCAGCAATACCATTTTGTTGTGGATTATAGGGAACACTGAACTCCCTCTTAATCCCTGCTTCAATACAAAAGTCTCGAAATGTGCCAGAAGTGTATTCTCCACCATTATCAGATCTCAATACTTTGATCCTCTTCCCAGACAGATTTTCAATCTGTGCTTTGAATTCTCTGAATCTTTCTAATACTTCTTCTGATTCTTTAGATCTCAAGAAATAGATCCAAGTCTTTCTAGAGTAATCATCAATGAAAATAATATAATACAAGAAACCACTAGATGATGCAATAGACATTGGACCACACAAATCAGAATGAATGAGATCAAGAATACATTTAGATCTACTTTCACTGGAATGAAACGTACCTTTTGTGTTCTTGCCTAGGGCACATCCCTTGCATGTACCTTCATGTTCTTGATCGAATTTCGGAAGACCGGTGACAATCTTCTCCATGATAGGTAGAGCACAAAAGTGAATGTGAGCCAATCTTCGATGCCAAAGATCACATATGCTGGTACTGTTATGCACAAGTGCTTGAAGAGGATGAGTGCACAGCCTGTAGAGACATTCATGTCTAACCCCAATCACTTGAGCAGATTTGAAGCTGGAGTTTTTTGCCCATATAAGAACTTTCCCTTTAGAGAAGGCAACTTGATAACCCTTGTCTTCTAATGCTGAAATTGAAACAAGGTTCCTCTTTATCCCTGGTACGAACAGTACATTATTCAACTCCAAAGAAATTCTAGAATCCAAGTGAAGAGTGGAATTTCCAATCCCTTTTACAGAATATCTAGCATCATCTCCAATAACAACTTGATCACTGGAGTTGCTTTCCATTAAGTTTGAAAGGTGACCTCTGAACCCAGTGATGTGCCTAGAAGCACCACTATCAATCAACCAAGTGTTAGAGTCAGTAGAAACATTGCTAAACAAGGCTGAATAAAATAGATAATCACTGGAGTCCTTTTGTGGAGCGACTTCTTCAGCATCTGCAGTGGCAGCTTGAAGCTTGGGTCGTTGAGGGCAAACCCTCGCAAAGTGACCATACTTATCACAACGAAAACATTGAATCTTGGACATGTCTTGTTTCCTTTTGAAGGTAGGGGCATCATCATTTCCATCTTCTCGATTCCTCTTGAAGAATCCTTTCTTAAAGCCTTTTCCTTTGTTTGATGAATGAGAGGCAAGAACTTGTAATTCTTCATTCTTTGAGCTTTGACCAATTCCTCTTGCTGTTAGTCTTGACTCCTCTTGAATGCAGTCAATCCTCAATCGATCAAACTTGGGAAGTTCAGATCTTGCACTGATTCCTTGAATGAACGCCTCCCATGAAAGCGGAAGACCATTGAGAGCAAGCATAGTCAGTTCTTTATCATCAATCATGTGACCAATAGTGGAGAGCTGATCTTTTATCTCTGAAATCCTCATGAAGTATGTAATAACAGATTCTCCTTTCGCCATTTTCACATGATGAAGTTGTTGCTTCAGTGCAAGGGCTCGACTGGTGTTGTTGATTTCGTACATCTCTTCCAAGGTTGTAAACATCTCTCTTGCTGTATCCAACTTGAAGACAATTGGTACAATATGATCCTTGACGGAATCAACCAATACTTTCTTTGCCCTAGTGTCTTTCTTTCTCCATTGCAGCTTCTCTTCTTCCCCCTCAGGTTCGGGAACTTTTGTTTTCACAAACTCAGCCAAATCATTCTCTTCCAAAGTTAGCATGAACCTGAACCTCCATGATGTGTAGTTCGAGATCCCTTCGAGTCTATCCTCGATTTTCAGACCGTTCACCATCTTGAGAAATTTAGAAGATAGACTGAAAAGAATGAGAGTTGCAAACTAACAGATCTGAATGTGATCACGATCTTTTTCACACCCGCTCTGATACCATGTTAGTGTTTCTTAGATCAGATTAGATAATAAAATACTCCATAGAATTGCAACACATAAGATAATGAACACAACAAGATACCCTGGGAAAACCCTCCTACTCGAGGGAGAAAAACCCAGCAAATGATTCTCTTATATATGATAATACAGTGACAGAAATATGCTTACAACTCAGGCCCAACAATGGCCAATACAATGATAATATATTCGCCCTCCTTCAAGGTATATATGACTGCCTTCTTTCTGGAAATCGGACTGCTGCTTCTAAGGTGCGAATTCTGCTCTTGAATATAAAATGCGAACTTGCTTGAAATTAATGTTTTGATACCAAAGAAAGGACCTTGTATATATACAACATAGGCGCCTCTTCATTTAGGTCGGCCTTTACATAATAAACATTTAACATGACTTAAGGTCGGCTCAAGGTTAAGACAAGAATAGCGAACTTATAAGGGTCGGCCCTTTAGCAAATCAAATGTTTGATATAAATTAAATAGCCAAGAGCTATACATTTAATTTATCTTTTCTTCTTGGGAAGTGCAAACCGAAGCTGTCATAACATCAACAGTCAGTAGGATAGATCGACAACTTGTAAGGAGAGTACGTGAATCCCTGTATTTGGATATAAGTAAATCTAGGAAACTGGATAAACCAGGATCCGTATTTATTGATTAAGCTCTTCGCTTCAGGGGTGAGCCTTTGATGGGTTCCACCTTGAAGTATCCGGGTGATGTACATGAGAAAAGCATTGTGTACCCGGCACCAATGTGACTTCTCGCTCAACTGCAATTGAGGATAGCAGTTATAAACCTTGAGCTCCCTTTCGCCATTGCCGACTACACCTTTGCAGATTAGACCGACATATCGGTAGGTCCGAGCGAGCGAGTATATTATGTAGGAACCCATATGAAAGGATTTGGTCTTCTCCAAGTTGACCAATTGTTCATGAATACTATCACTGATCATCCTTGACCAGTTGATCATTTTGGTTCCGGAAGATACTTCGTCAATGAAGTAGTACATCCAATTTTCAAAAGGCGCTCCTTGAGGATTGCCTACCAATCTGTTCAGCAACAAGACTATGTCTTCGTACTCTTCCTTGAAAAATGGCCTGAGCAACTTCTTGGGCAATCTTTTGGTTGAGGCTCTAGGTTTTTCCAGCCAGTTTTTGTTCATGTTTGCCATACAAAGAACTTGTTTATCTTCGTATATTTTCTGTGCATCCTCTTTCGACCGGTAGTACGTTCGGTGGTAAGCTGGAATGCCAAATGTTTCCTGTATAGCCAATTCGCTTAAATACGCCAACACTCTGCCATCTGGTGCTTCAATCTGTCTTTCTTCTGCGTTGTAATGCAAGGCGCATTCCACAATTAACTCTGGACATTCAATTGCCGGCGGAAACCCTGCAACATGAACTATGCCGTTTCGCATCATTTTTTGTGCAATTGGAGTTGGCAAGAGTGTGTCACTTCCATACATTCTTTTCCAGAATTCTTCTAAGTCAATATGGTCAAGATCAGTGTCAGCAACATTCTTCCATTTGGAGACAATTTTAGATTCTGGCTGCGAATCTTTGCTGGCGAATTTCATTTTCTTTGATGATTCTTCGTTGTCCAGCATAAATCTGCAAAAGAAATATTAAAATTCAGAAATTATTTACGCATAAATATATTCGAGTAAACTTGATAAGTTAATTCGTGAAAATAATTATTGCTGGAAATGAAAGAATTAAATTGTTTCGCAAAGAGAAAACTTCGCCAGAATAGGGGAAGTGAAATCTGCCTGGCAATGAAACTGTGTTGCTGGTGAAGAAATTCGCACTTTCAGCCTTTTACTTCGAAAAAAAATTACTTTCTTCACAAACTTCTCTTGCCTTAACAAATTTTCTTCACAACTTCGCTTTCAAAAGAATGAATGAAAATGAAATGCAAAACCAATTTAAGGTTGAAAGAATCGACCCATTTAGCAAATTTTAATTGTTTCTAATTAATTCAGTCTGAACTCGGCTGACACTTCTCTTTCAAATAATAATTTCCATCTTTAGCATAAGTCGGTAAAGAAAGCTTCTAATTTTGACGCCAGTCGAGTGAGGTTCTTTTCTTTCTTTCCTTTTCAAAAATTTGCCTAGAGAAAATTCGAATTTTCTCATTTAATGAGTTTTGGAAAATAAAATATTAAAATAATATTTTATGTGTTGTTTCCAACCCGTTCGTTAAAATAATTAAATAATAATATTTAATTATTCTTTAATCCAAAGGCAAATTTATCTTTTCAAATTTCTTTGTGTCTCTGCCTAAGGCGAATTTTAATCTTGCCATGATTTTTTACTTCAGGCGAATTTACCTTTGCCAGACATACAATTTGATTTTTTCTTTAATTTTTTAAATGTCTGGACTTAGGCAAATTTTAAATTTTATGATTTTTCCAAGGCAAACAATTTAATCTTTACTTCTCCAAGTATTTTTCATGTCACTTATGGCCTAGGCACACTTGCCTTGTGTAATTTTTTCATTTTACCAAGCTTGGGGCGGACTTGCACTTGCAATTTGCCATTTAATTTACCAAATGGCGAATTTTCCTTTGTAATTTTCCACTTCCAAACATCTTGGAGCGGACCTCTTCACACTACCACCGTTCTCCAACCTTCTTGGGCGGACTTCACATGTCACTTGCCATTTTTCCACTTGGGCGGACTTTGTCATTGTCTCGCCATTTTACTTCTAGGTTGGGCGGACTTCATCGCACCTTTGTAATTTCTCCTTTATGTTGGGCGGACTTCATCATGGTCATGCCATTTAACATATGGCGAACTTCACATGTGTTTTGCCATCCTTCACATTGCTGGGCGAACTCGCTAGCCTTCATGCCATTTACCTTGGGGCGGACTTGGCTCATACTTAGCCATTTTTTTTGCATGTTGCTGGGCAGACTTGCCCATTCTCTTGTAATTTCTTGGGCGGACTTCCTTGCACCCTTGTAATTTTTTTTTTTTTGCCAATGGCGGACTTGGCTTGAACTTTGTCATTTTTCCATGGGCGGACTTACATGATGCTTTGTAATTTCTTTGCAACCTACATGGCGGACTTGCTTGTACCTCTGCCATTTTTTATTTCTTCATGCTTAGGCGAATTTAGCACATGCATGTCCATGCCTTAGGCAAATTTCCAAAATTTTCACCCATTTTTCCTCTGTAACCTTCTGAAGTTGACGTTGATGAAGCCATGACCTGCACACTTTCCAGAAATAGAAACCTTGCCAAAAATAGAAATTTTTCCAAAAATAGGAACTTTCTAAAAATAGCCCCTAAAAATAGGGATTCCAGAATGGGCTAAAAATGCCAAAAAAAGGTTCCTAAAAAATAGGGGCCCGGGGTGGAAACCCTAAAATTTAGGAAGTGTCAGAATTGATTGAAATGATAGTCGATCTTCGTCCACAAGGCCTTCTAAGCACTTTGGCAATGTTCGTGCATTGATTCTGGTTCATAATCATTTCTTGACTCGAATGACTTTCAAAACTCAGATTCTAAGTACCCCACCAAAAAACCAAAACTCAAAAGTGAAACTCAGAGGGAAAACTACTAGGGTCCCCATTTGTAATGGGGCGATGTGTGAAAAGGTCACAACATCTGACGACTCCACGCGAGGAATGTTCCTGAACATTTCTAAAAACAAGACCTACTTCAAAACTCGGAATCCGGAATTAACTCTTAAGTAACTTACTCCTTTAGTTAAGAAAAATACTCAAAACGAAAGAGGAATCCTAAATTGTATCGAGATCTTTTATCTTCAGTTACGAGTGTGTGCAAATGCATTCATTTCCGTCTCATGAAATCGATATGATTCTTCGGTTCCATCATGGCTTTCTACGTAACTTGGTCTTAACTTCAAAAGCATCGTGGATAGAGCCTTGCTGCCAGCGAGCGTCTATAGCCCCGACAAGGTTATCGCTATAATCTCACAGAGATTGCTCTACTTTCGACGATTTATATTTTTCATTTTGAATTGCACACCTGTAGAGATGTCCGTACACCCAAAAGCCAAACGCCTTGGTATTGATTTTTTATTTTTATTTTTGATATTTTGATATTTTGATATTCTTTTCATACTTCTTTCCGCACTTTGGCTTGTAAGCAATGAAGCTCACATGGGCTTGAGCATTATAGTGGCGCTGAAGCAAGACTTTTGATTTATTTTGTTGTTTTAGCCATGACTTTGCCTTGGAAACCATAATGACTCGGAGAATTCTTTAAGTGCGAAAGATATAATAACTGTAAAACTCAAATTCAAGACACAATAGATGATTCCCTTTCTAGTCAAGTACTAATCTTAACTTCTAAAGTACTTTAGAAATAAGTAATTTAAGATTCCAAGATTATCCACAAGTATTTATCCAAAGAAAAGTCCTAACATACCTTGGCGAAGTTGATCCAGAGTGTGCGTGTAAGCAACATTACCTTTCTCACAAATGAGGAACCCTTTTATTCAGCACCTACACTATGGAAAGCAAACGAAAGCCAAGCGGGAAACTAACCTAAGAAAGCAGGAAAAACCGAAAGCAAACGAAAGCAAAAGAAAACCAAACCAGAAAGGAAACTAAACTAGCTATATACAAAGGCCAGACTCACTAGGAGCCTAAGACTGGAAATAATGTTTGAGGAATTGCCCATTGACTGGCAATGGGACGTCCTCTCCGGTTAACGCCTTCAGTCTGAATGCATTTTCTCCAAGAATTTCTGTGATCTGATAGGGACCCTTCCATAGATTGTCAAATTTGTCGTGATCTCCCTTTCGTTCATGAGCTTTGTCCCAACATAGGACTAAATCAGAAATTCTAAATGCCTTTATCCTCGCTCTTCGATCGAACCATCTTTTTACGACACCTTGGTGCTTTGCGATATTATCCAACACTTGATCTCTTTTCTCTTCCAAAAGTAGTAATTGTGATAACCTGGTCTTGACTCTGTCCTCTTGTTCTAGACATTCTTGCATAAATTGCAAAGTGGGAATTCTTAATTGTATGGGAAACACGGGATCTTGTCCGTATACCAGATGATATGGTGATGTCCCCAAGGAACTCTTTATCCTTACCTTGTTTGCCCAAAGAGCAAATCTCAGCTGTGTGTGCCAATCTCGTGGGTTCTTATCTAACAGCTTCTTGATAACATTCAACAGATTTTTGTTCGTGGATTATGCCAATCCATTTCCTTGGGGATAGTAGTTTGATGAAAACTTCAAAGTAATCCCATATTTATATGCCTAGCTGGGTTCTTTTCCCGTACAACAGTTACCTGGCATGTATGACAGGTTTTCACATGATCATTTACATCTTTGAACACGGTTGGCCAATAATAGCCAGCCATGAAAACTTGATGTGCAGTTGCTAATGCTCCTCCATGGCCGGTCCCAAACCTAGAATGGAAATGTTCCATCACCTGCTTTGCTTCCTCTCTGCCAAGGCATCTTAGGAAAATACCTTCATGGTTCCTCTTGTATAGCACTGTTCCTTGCAACATATATCTCTGGCTTTTCATCCTCAAGGCCCTCTTTTGTACTGGATTCGGATGGTTTGGACACTTGTGATTGAGCAGGAGAAAGTGATACCATCATACCATTCATCAGGAGATACTTCGTGTAGTTCATACACTTGTTGCACCAGTCCTGGTCCTGTGGTGATGGTCTGCGTTAAAGCCTGGCCGCGAACAATTCTCATTGGTTGGATCTCTACATCATGTTCCTGAATGATAGTAACCCATTTACCTCTTTCTCCCCCAATTCGTTTTGCATTAGAAGGGTCTTGACAACTACATTTGGGACTATGGCAAATACTTTGCTTCTCAGAATGTAATGTCGGAATTTCTTGATTGCTTTGACCAAAGCATATGCTTGCTTTTCTACATTCAGGTATCTCAATTCTGCATCTTTGAAAGCTGCACTCATGAAAGCTATAGGATGTTCATCTTTTTCTTCTGTCTTTTGGGTGAGCATTGCAGCACATGTATGTTCTGACGCAAAAGAATACAGATAGAAGGGATTTGTGTAGTCAGGACTGATCAAGACAGGAGCATCAACGATAGCCTGTTTGATTTCTTTGAATGCCTTCATTGCTGGCTTTGTCCACTCTATCTTTGCATCCTTCTTTAACATTTCATTCAGAGGTCGGACTATCTCAGCAAACCCTGTTATGAATTTTCTCACAAAATTTATCTTTCCGAAGAAAGACTTCAATTCTTTTTGGCTTGATGGCAAGCCAATTCTTGATATAGCCTCTATTCGATCGGGATCAATAAGAATCCCTTTCTCTGTTATCACGTGGCCGAGCAATTTTCCTTCAGTTACCCCGAATATGCATTTCTTCGGGTTTAATGAAATTCCATACTTCTACACCTCTGGAATATCTTTCTTAGATCTTCAACATGACTCTCCCTTCTCTTGGAAAATACAGTGAGGTCGTCCATATAGACAATAATGCACTTTCCTATAAGACCCTTGAACGCAATGTCCATAGACCTTTGGAAGGTGGCTCCGGCATTGATCAAACCAAACGACATTCTTTGGTATGTGAATGTACCCCACTTTGTCGTGAATGTTGTCTTAAGTCTATCCTTAGGTTCCACTAGCACTTGACTGTATCCCGAGTATCCATCAAGGAAAGACATCATTTGAGATCCATTTACAATTTGAATTACTTCATCTAGCGAAGGCAATGGATAATTGTCTTTTTTTGAAGCCTTGTTGAGATTGCGAAAATCTACACATAGCCGTATCTCTCCATTCTTTTTACGGACGGGTACCAAATTGGCGACCCACGTCGAGTGGCGCACTGGAAAGATAATGCCTGCTGACAATAATTTCTTCACTTCTTTGAAAATGAGGGGCTCCAGTAATGGGTTTACTGGCCTTTGACGCCGTCTGAATGGTTTATTGCCAGCCGTGAGAGGGATTATATGTGTAATAATTGAGGTATCATATGTCTTTAAATCCTCTTAACTCCAGGCGATAATGTCTCTGAACTCTCTCAAGCTTCTGGTTATTTGCTCCTTTTCTTCAAACGTGCATACTTTCCCAATGAGGACATTTTTAACTTCATCCTTTGTGCCCAGGTTTACTGCTTCATGTTGATCTCCATCACCTCTCTGATACTTGATCGCATTGATCTGATCTTGATCAAAGATTCTTTTAAATTGTATCATACCTTTGGGAATGTTATTAGTCTTTAAATTCATTATACCTTCGGCATCAAATTCAGCTTCCCCTCAGTCTTCTTCTTCATCAATGATCTGAGTGAGGAAAACATCTGAATTTGTTAAGAAATCCAAAATGTGTTTGTCGTCATCAAACACTTGAAAGTTCGTAATATTGTCTGGGATTGTTGGTGTCGAAGTGATTTCAACTGTGAATTTCTTCACCATGTCCATCTCAAGTGGTTCTAGTGAACTTGTTGATTGTGCCAATGAATTAGCAACTTTGTTCTGAGAGCGGTATACAGATTTAATATTGAAAGCATCAAAACTTTCAATGAGGTCCCATACTCTATTTCTGTATCCTCTCAATCTCTTGTCATGGCAAGCATATCTCTTTGTCACTTGCCTTACTACAATTTCTGAGTCACCATACACATGTAAAGTTTTGACCTTTTTTCAAATTGCGTGTAGCAATCCATGGATTAAGGACTCATATTCCGTTACGTTATTAGTGCATGGGAATTGTAACCTCAAAGCAACCAGGTAAGTTTCGCCTGACGGATTGATCAACTCGTAACCAGCTCCATTGCCCTGCTTGGACTTTGAACCGTCAAACCTCAAGGTCCAAACTTGCTCTCGATCTGGCAACTGCTTGGGACTAGGTACTTCTTTTCCCTGAATTTCTGTAATTGTATCCTCTCCATCTTGTGAAAACTCCCTGTCAGAGTCACTACTCTCATTTTGCATTGTCAAATTGAAACATTCATCTTCAGGGGGTTGGGAAATTCTTGCGCGCACTTGGTCTAAAGCCATCTTGCACATCGCGCAAGAGAACTCAGAATGAAAAGCATTATGGATTTGGCACCAATTAGGCAACACTAAGTCTTGCACAAAGGCATGACTTCCCAATTCCTTCTCTCGTCTGGCACTTTTGAACACAAATCTTCTAAACTTTTCGAACATACTTTCACCTTCGTCTGGTGAAAGCTCATCATTTGCTTCAACAGGAACTTCGGTCACCTTTGAGATTTCAAGTGAATTTTCTCGATTATCTGAGCAATGTAGCATCAGGATTTCTTGTGTCTTTGGTCTATATTGACCCAAATCTGTCTCACAAAACAAGATTTCATTGTTTTCTCTATTCTCAATGATCATCATCTTGAGTCTCGGTGTACTCTCAATCCTAATTTGATTGGGAATACCCTTCCATGATAACCATAGGTGCGAAAAATCAGTGGCGAAGTAACCATTTAACCTGCGGGTCCAATCTCGTCCTAAAACCATCCCATATCCATCTGGAATATCAACTACAGATATGTCAATGAAGTGTTGAATCCTGGGGTCGGACGATAAGTGCATATGAATATTATTTAGCTCTCCTACAACTGGAACTTCCGTTTTATCTAACTGTGTTACTTTCTTGTTTGTCCTTGTAGGTGTCAAACCCAATCTATTACACACAGCTAGAGGCATCACATTGCTGGAGGCTCCCGAGTCTATCAGACAATTATGTAGGAGTTTGTTGAACATTCAGAGCGAAATGAGGAAAGGAGCAGGCTCATCTTTGCCTTGATAAAATATCACAAGGCTTCTTTTCGGCGCACCAGCTTCTACCCCTCTTGCTTTTATTTCTTTGTTATTCTTTTCTGTTGGCGGAGCTTCCACATCTTTGGTTGATTGTTCACTTCTGTTTGCTCTTTGACCTGGCATCTCTATGCCTTTTCTTACTTCATACATACCTCGAACTGGTTTGGAATCTTGAGATTCTTGAACAATATTTACCGTTTGAGGTGATTCCTGGAACTGTTCGTCTTGAACACAATTTACATTACTGGTAGAACTTGTAGCCTTTTGAATTGTGCTAGTTGAATCTTGTGTCGGATCCTTCAAGCTGTCAAGGAATGTGTTTATTATCTCTGACACTTTCATCAGTTCAAACAATGACACACTTACTTTAATTTTCTTAACCTCGTCAGTCACGTACTGACTTAATCTTTTCAGCTCATCCTTAGGAGGTGGAACACTGGTAGAATTGTTAACATTATTGCTCTGCCTATATTGAGGCGCATCGTTATTGCTTTGCCTATATTGAGGCGCATCTCTTGGAAGAGACAGGTTATTGCTGGCGTTTGGATGTGGTGGTGTTTGGAAGTTGTGTGGAGGAATGGACGGGGTCAAAGGCTCTTGATTTTTTCTGTAATAAACCTTTGGAGGATTGCTCCCCGTCTGTTGGAACACATGAACTTCCTTTATACCCTTGACCAATACACTGTTATTCAATGGCGGGAAATAATAATTGTCCCTGTCTTCAACAGGTCCATCAGCAACTGTATATGAATATATGGAAGGTGGCGCCTCCACTGGTCCATTGGCCGTTGCTGGTGGAAATCTTCCAAACTAATCAGGTTCTTGATACTGTCCAAACTGCGGTGGAAGCGTGGAGTCATCCAGAACTAAAGCTTGATCATATTTTACAACTGGAACTATGGCAGTAGATGGATCTTTAGGAGTCTCCCTTTGGATCTCTCTTTGGAAAATATCAGCTGCTAATTGGAATTCTCTACACTGTGTCTCAGAATGCTGATTAGTATTGTGCAATCGACACCATCTGGACAAGGCGGATTCTGTAAGGAGTATACTCTCCGTTGGTCTATTTTCCTGATTTGTTGGATTGTCAAGTGGTGACTGCACATTTCCATTGTTTGGTCCCGTATTCCATGCTCTTTTTTGATATCCTTGGTTATTATTATGGTAACCTTGATTATTGCTCGATTGACCTTGGTAATTTTGATGATTACCCTGGTATCCTTGAGAATTTCTTTGCATGCTATGCAGTTGATTGTTTTGATTTCTTAGATGAGTGACTTAAGTAGACAATTTCTTCACTTGTTCAATCAAATCTCTCATTTCTTCCTTTTCCTCTTGCGTCCTGGTGGACGTGGTTGTACCTTGTAAATATACTGGTTGCGGAGGTTGAGCTTGGGAAATAGGATCTCCCAGATGGACTACCATTTGATTATTGGGCGGTGGAACCTGACTTATTACTGGCGTATGATGGGCCAGTGCTTGATTGATTCTTATAATTTGATTTGGCATAGCGGCGTATCCCAAGTGGTTGAGTGGTCCTGAAACATTCATGCCTAAATCAGAATTGACTTTAATTGATTCTGCATATGCTGTCTTAAGATCAGCCGGAACTGGATTAGATCTCCTTATGAACATCGAAGTAAGATTGTCCAAGGCGGCATAGTAGATTGGTAATGTTGCGGCATTATCTAATTCATATGGGTCACGTAGCCTTGTATATACCTTGTGAAATCTGTTGTTGAAGGTACTGATCGGTTCATGTTCTTGTCTTTTCACTTCAACAAATTGTCTATACAATTCAGCTGGTGTGGTTGGCAATCTGAATTTTGCCAAAAAGGCTTCTTTCAACCCCAACCAGGTTTGGATGGAATTTACTAGCAAGTTGACGTACCAGTAATATGCGTCTTCTCCCAAAGAGCATGGGAATAATCGGCAAGCCACATCTTCGTGCTGAATGTCTCAGTTTTGGAGAGTATCTTCAAAAATTTTAATATGTTCATTTGCCGTCCGGTTCATATCACTGACATGGAATTTGGAGCAAAACTGCTCCGGATTCTTGGGCATGTCATGATAATTGGTGAATGTGGTAGGAGGCGATGCATTTTGCGGACGCCAAGCCATTGGAATAACTTGAATTGGTGGAACTGGCTGAATTGGTGGAATTGGTTGGTGAACAGTGCGCGGGATTGGAATGTGTGGTGGTGGTGTCTGGAATAACTTGACAAGATCCTCCACACTTTGTACTTCGGCATTGGCTGAATATGATTGCTCACTTATTGCTTCTTCTCGTAACACCTCCTTATGCTTCTTTGGCCTGTTTCTACGAGGAGATAACTCCACAAAACTTTTAGAAGAACTTGGAGTTGACCTGGTAATTCGCTAAAACCTATCTGGCGAGAATGAACCAATTCGATCCAGCGTGTCTTCAATTTTGTGCAGGAGCTGGTTGATTCACTTGCGGAGGAACTTGCTGGTTAGCTAGATGATTTTGTTCTCGCAGTTGGGCTTCAAATCTTTCAACAAGTTGATCTCTTTGAATAGCAAGGTCAATGCGTTGGGCTGTTTCTTCTTCTTCTTCAAGTATGAAGCGCATGCGCATCCAGTCAGACAAAAAATGGATTACGGAGAAGTGGCAGACAAAAGTATTACTTATATTCCTCCCAAAGAATGTCTTTGTAGTGGTTTTTGCTGACAAGGAATCGAGGAAGCGAATTATGGAAGGTGGGATTTGGCACATGAACAATTTACCCCTGTTCATGCAACCCTGGTGCTAGAATTTTGACCCCACTAAAATTCAGCCCTATGACCATCCGATATGGATCCGACTATACAATCTTCCATTTGAATATTGGAACGACGACTGTTTAGAAAAGTTTGAACGATCTTTGGGCACTTTGGTAGATATAGACATGGAGATTATAGACGGGGACTTATACAAATATGCTAGGCTTAAGATTGCGGCAATCAACCCGATCCCTCGGTCAATCATACTAACGGTGGAAGGCAAAAATTGGGTTCAGAAGATTGAGGTGGAAGAGGATAAGAAATTTTGCCTCAAATGTAGTTCAAGGAATCACTTTGAGGCAGAGTGCAAAAGCGTGCAAGGATCAAAGGACCAGAGAAAGGCGAGTAGGGGATGAAAGGTGGTATCTGAACTACAGATAGTTCCCTATGTCGCAAAACCACACTTAGTGGATTCAAATGCCTCAACGGTCAAGAACCAGGAAGTATGGCAAGCAAAACAAGAAGAGGTAGGGACATGGGAGGTGGACCCCCTATACCAAAATGAACCCAGTACGACAAACTTGGCGGAGCCGAGGATGGAAGAGCTTGCCTCCGATTCTGATAGATCAGATTCAGAAAGGGATTTGGGGGATGAGCTTGACATAAGGGAGGAACGGTATATAACCCAAACTGCAGTGAAGCACCTGGGTATGGGTAAACTCGGCAAAAAAGAGAAGGTCAGAGGTAGGAAGTCTTTCAAAAATTTGAGAGAAGAGGAAGCGGCTGCCAGAAACTACCCTAGCATCAAAAACTTCTTAAGTACCAAGGGAGGAAAGGCCTCCCTTGGGAAGCAATGAAGCTGACCTCTTGGAATGTTAGCCCTTGACAAGCCGCGTCTGGTTAGACGTTATCTACAGTCATGTAAAAGCGACGTAATTATCCTTCAAGAAACCAAGTTATCTCAAACATAATCGAGTGTGTTTTTGCAATATATTCGGTCATGGAATGGTCATTTCCAGGATTCAGTGGGAGCAGCAAGGGTAATCGGGTTGCTCTGGAAGGAGGCAGAAGCATCGGTGAAAATACAGTTATCACACACAAACTGGTTGGCGGCGGAAGTGTACAGCATGAGACTCAATATCAAATTTATACTTATCAACATCTACGGCCCGATTCGAACAAAGGAGAAAGTTGGGCTGTGGGCTGAGGTTTTGAACTTCATAAGGAGTCACGAGGGGCAAGTTTTATCATTGGGGCGACTTAAATGCAGTCCTGGATCTCTCAGAAAAGAGTGGGGGGATCAGGACTGAATCCCAAGCACTAATTGACTTCAGGTGCTTTGTGGCGAACTCAGGATTGGAAGACTGCCAAACTTCAAATGGTGTTTTCACCTGGACCAATAGGCGTAAGGACTTTACGGCAATCTTGGAGAGGTTGGACAGGTTTCTATTGTCTCCGGATTGGCGCAAATATTGCTCCACAATTGAGGCACAAATACTGCTTGTCTCTATCTCAGACCATTTCTCTGTCGAACTTTCCCTTGGCAGAGGATTGGAGCAAACAAAATCAACATTTAGATTCATGAATATGTGGTGGCAAGACGAAGGGCTTCTGAGCTTGCTGAAAGAATGGTGGAATGAGCTAAGAGTGGGGGGCTCGAACAGTTTCAGATTCATAAAAAAACTCCAGCATCTAAAACTCAAGTTGAAAGACTAGAACAAAGAAAAATTCATGAGTATCTTCACAGAAAAGGCTAGGTTAGAATGCGACTTGGAAGCATTGAATGAGAAGGTGATAAGGGATGGTATGAGGAATGAGGAATTCAGGCGGGAGAAGAAGTTAAAAACTGAGTTGGCAGAATTGTTGAAATGTGAGGAAATATACTGGAGGGACAAATCAAGATAGGTTTGGCTCCGAGACTGGGATTCCAACTCAAAGTTTTTCCATGCCTAAGTCCTTGCCCGCAAGACTGCAAACAAAATTGAAAGTATCCAGGCCCAAGATGGTTCTCGTAATTAGGGTAGTATGGATGTAAGCCAAGCTGCAGTTTATTTCTTCAAAAATGTTTTGGGAGCACAGGAGGGTGGTTGTGTCGAAGGGGGCATTTTAGAAACAATTGAAAGAAGGCTAGGAAGTGAGGATAATGCAATGTTGTGTCAACCTGTTTCGATGGAAGAAGTTAAGTCTGCTCTCTTTCAGTTGCATCCCGATAAGGCTCCGGGGCCAGACGGTTTCCCGGCAAGGTTTTTCCAGAATTGTTGGAGCTTCCTAGGCAGGGACCTATGATAGGTGGTGGAGGACTTCAGAAAGTCAAAAAGATTTGTCAAAGACCTGAACAACATGGTCATTGCCCTGATCCGCAAGAAGGTGGAATGCAAATCGTTTAGCGACTACAGGCCCATTTCCCTATGCAACACACTCTATAAAGTAATCGCCAAAGTGAAATATACCCCTTAATTATTGTCTTTAATTTTCAGTCACAATAATGCAAATGATGCACCCGTTAAGAATTAGCTCTAAACCAAAACACAGCTGAAACAACTCTAACCAAGAATGCGCCCTAAAACCATTTAAGGAGGAGGGACGGGCATATGGTCAGAGGATCCCTAGGATCTAATAACTTGATAACAACTGAAAATAGAGAGCTAAATTCGACACCAAGAATGTGCACGCAAGATCCTTTTGCAACGCGAGGTGCTAACATATGGTGGAGTGCTAGATATTAAACTGAAATACAACTTCTGCTGATGCAGGCATCCACAAGCGGTGGGAATACTCCACTTATTTCGTGCGTGTGATTATTACAAACATTTAAAGGCGGCAAGCTAGCCAATTAACCTCACTTCCACTTAAACTGTGGGGGGTTATACAATCCACATAACCACTTTGTTTTTGTGGGGGGGAATTACAAACAAAGTAAATTGCAGCAAGTAAACAAATTGTTGTTAGTACTACTAAACAACTTACAAACAATTACTAAACAGCTGCAATGTATCAACCAAGAATTCCCAAAATAAGCAATGGTTAGAGTATCACTTCCTCTAACATTTACAATTTGAATAGATGCATAAATGAAGCTCAAAACAACAATATTAATAAACTTAACTAATCTGATCAGGAACAAAAGGTACAGAAAATCAGACCAGCAAGCTATAGATTCACCAATTTGGACAAAACTCCTCCGAAACAGCTCCAAATGCTTCCATACCACAGTTGATCAACAACTGGAAGCTAGGCATCTAAACTCCAATGGAGATTCGAGCCAGAAACAGGTGGAAACAACAGGCATGAATTCTGATGCAAGTACCAAATGGTACGACCCCTCAAGGAGGTCGACTTGCTCTCAAAAATCAGGAACTTGATAATAAAAACTGCAAATTTGCAGGAAGGGGCGCCCTCCACAGTAGCATAGCTTGGGCCAACACCCATAACAAAACCAAAATCACAGTTGAAGCTATGAACATAAAATAGCTTCAGCCAAGCCAAATCAGCAACTTGCAAAAAACAGGTTTTACATCAGCAACCTATTCGATTCTATCAATTGAAGCTCCATCTGTATTTCAAGGTGAAATATAGTCACAATGATCCACCTAGGAAGCCATAGTTTCTGGCCCGAAGGATGGAATGAATTTGCTAAACTTCCCCTTGGCCAGGTTCTGGATTCAAACCAGCAACATAACTCTACTTTCCAATTTCCAAGATAAGATACAAAGAGCAAAGCATCAATATATAAGCTTCAAATTGGCAAATGAAGCAAACTGTAACTCCCAACAAGAAACTGCTTGATTCCTCCAAGGGACGCCACCTTTTAGCAATTATTTTATTTGAAATATCAAAACATTTCCCTTTTAGGCGTCCATTTCAAAAATGCAACAATAAACATTTAAAACAAACATTTAAATGCTTATGAAAATCGACCCCCTTATGTCCCCTTCATTAAGACAACTTAAAGTCATCAAGCCTATGCATAGGGTACAACTTCAAGATATGAAAATTGACAAAGTCTGGGACTCAGACAAAGGAGGGATAGAAGCCAAAACCGAAAGCCAACATTCAACCGACTCTGCCAGAAATAGAATGATGACCTGAGCAGAATTGTTGATGGTGCCACTGCCACAAATAGACTTACTAAAAATAGCCAATGCCAAAAATAGTAAGTAATCTTCAAAAACCTTCAAAAAGCCAGCTGAATAGCCACACTGCCCAAAATGTGAATTGCAGATGATTGAACTGCTGCTAGAAAGATATTGCTATAAATAGACTTACTGAAAATAGCAACTGCTATAAATAGTAAGTTTGCACAACTTCATCTGAGCAGTAATCATGACTTACTATAAATAGTAAGTGTTTCCAAACACCTTCTGAGTACAATCTGGGAAGCCAACATGACTTACTATAAATAGTAAGTGCCTGGAAAAGTTATCAGATGGAGATGCATGATGCACCATTTTGAAGCTCTCTAAAAACTCATAAAACTCCACTAGACATGCATCAAAACCCCATGCATGCAAGCCCTCAAAACTTCATTTGAAACCTCCTAAAAAATAGGAAACCCTAATTTTCAGTTCTGCTTAGCCTATGAGTTTCCGGAAATAGGCTAAAACCTCAAGAAGAGCGTAGGGCTAAAATGGGGACATTACACAAAGTTCTTGCAAATAGGCTCAAACACATCCTGGGGAAAATCATCTCATCGGAGCAAAACGGGTTTGTACCAAGGAGAGAAATAACTGATTGCATCCTGCTCAATAGTGAAGTGGTACACTCTTTAAAAGGTTATCACTTGGTAGGAATGGTAATCAAATTGGACATAAGTAAGGCCTACGACAAGGTTATTTGGGACTTCTTGCTCAAAGTGATGGAACGCATGGGATTCAATGGTCATTGGTGCTCTTTGATCAAGCACTGCATATCAACTGTAAGATCCTCGGTACTGGTAAACGGGTCTTTACATGGCTTTTTGGCGGCTACCAATGGTCTTCGGCAAGGGGGCCCCTTGTCACCTTTCATTGTTTGTGATTATGGCAGAAGCTTTAGGTTGTGTCATTAGGCAGAGAAAACAAGAAGGAGAATGGATCAGTGTAATTGTGGCTCCAAATGTGGAACGGATTACCCATTCTCAATTTGCAGATGACACCACACTATTCGGGGAAGCAAGCATTAGAGAGGCAAGATGCATAAAGGCAATGCTAGATGAGTACGAAGAGCAGTCGGGACAAAAAATGAACAAAGAGAAATCAAGAATATACTTCTTTAACACCAAGATGTCGGTTCAAAAAGTCATATCCTCATTATTGGGGTACCAAATGGAAAAGCTTTTGGCTAGATTCCTTGGGGTTCGGGTTGGAACTGGAGCATGCAGATCCAAGCACTGGGAAGCGGTGGTGGCTAGTTGTAAAACAAGGCCATGTCCTGGAAAAACAACTGGTTGACGTTGGCAGGTAGGATTACCATGGCCAAGGCTGTATTATCGGCCATTCCAATCTTCACACTGGCATGCTATGAAGCCCCTAAGAAGGTTGAGGAAGAGCTCGAAAGAATCCTGAAGAGATTCTTATGGGAAGGCTCCAAAGGTGGAAAAAAGATACCTCTAGTTGGTTGGGAAATGGCAAGTAAACCAAAAAGTGAAGGTGGTACAGGATTAAGGAGAATCGGTCTTCAAAACATCACATTAGGGGCCAGGTTGGTGTGGAAAATGTACAGACAACCAAAGAAGTTATGGTGCCGTATACTGCAAAACAAATATCTAGACAACCTCTCTCCTACAAGGATTTTGACAGCTGACAATCTTCAGGGGGGTTTGGCCATATGGAGGTTCATTAAGAATTGCCGCCCATTGATCACGATTCATGTCTCTTGGAAGATAGGAAATGGTCAGAAGGCAAGGTTCTGGACTGACTCTTGGAATGGATATAGGAGTCTTTCCGACCAATTTGACTTGGGTCAGGATATTGAGAGATTGGAAGCAGAGTATGGCATTGAGGTAATCAACTATGTTGATTTGCAGGCAGAGGAAGGCAGTGGGAGGGTGATTTGGAAGAACCTGATCCACTTGCCCTTAGCTCAAGGCGTAGTGGTAGCAGTGGTGGGAGAACTAAACAATCGTATGGTATGCATATCTAGGGAGGAGGACACCATTATCCGGTGCGGGGCAAAATCAAGAGAGTATTCTGCCAGGCTTGGCTACCAGATGCAAGTGGAAATTGGAGCAAGAGTTGACTGGCTGGCGTCCCTCTGTTGGAATCACACGATTCTTCCCAAAGCGGGCGCTTTTCTCTGGGTGGCTAGTAACCAACGTTGCCTTACCATGGAAAGATTGAAGAGGATAGGAATTGCTGGCCCATCTCGTTGTGTAATGTGTGAGCAGGCGGAGGAGGATACCGACCACCTATTTCTACTATGCCCACTAGCAATCAAATGTTGGGATTGGCTTCAAAGATCATTCCAAATATAGGGCCCAAGGCAGGAAAAACTACGAGAGTTCTTGAACTCATGGCAAATAGGCAACAGGAACGGTTATTGGCATGGCTTATGGGTTTCAGCACCCTCGATGGTAGAATGGCACATCTGGAAAGAACGAAATATGAGAATTTTCAAGGGGGAAGCCCTTTGTAGCGATCATCTGATAGAAAAAATTAAGGAAGCATTAATAGAAGTGGCCAACAACAGGATCCTAGTCAGTGCAAAATCAAAATTTTCAAAGTGGGATGCAGACATCCTAAAAGAATGGAGCAAACTAAAACGCCTTAAGGAGCACTTTTCCGAGAAGAGGAAAGTTGACAAAAAGTTGGTCCACTGGAAGGGCCCGAAAGGATTAGCATGGAAGTTGAACTTCGACGGAGCGGCTAAGGGCAATCCAGGCATGGCAGGGGCAGGATGCATCATTAGGGACCAAGCTGGGCAGTGTGTCTGGGCTGCGTCTAAAAATAGTGGAGTTTGCACAAACAATATTGTGGAACTGGAGGCATTGACATTGGGTTTATAGACATGCATCAGTAAAGGGATTAGATCGGTGGAAATTGAAGGAGACTCAAAGATTTGCATTGAGGCAATTATCAATGGTCGATCTCCAAGTTGGCAAATTAATTGCTGGGTTGGACAAATAAAAACATTACTTAGCAAATTGGATAATTACAAGATTGGGCACGCCTACAGAGAAGCGAACAAGGTGGCAGATTGTCTAGCAAATGTTGGTGTATGGCAAACGAACAAGTTGATTGTAGACTCCAATTTGGAGAGATGGGATGGGCTAAAGTACATCGTCGATCAAGACATGTTAAAAAAGAATACATAATCCCAACAAAGATACGGGAAGGTACAAATTCATCGATGGTCTATGGTGGCAGAATCTGGTTTGGGCGGCGTATATGAGCACAAGGCTTGCCTTGGGTCGTGTCATAAATGATGCTCTCCCAGTGACGACGAACGTAATCTGCAATGGACAAGAACCTTGGTACTCTGTCACGTGAACTCATCACAACAATAGGGCCGAAATGGAAGCGGTCAAGTTGCTCAGAACTCTCATCCCAAAATCATGTGAACCATAAGTCAGGGCTGGATTTGCATGTGTGAAATCCTAAGGACGGATTTAGATTGGATTCGGCATGGCCCGAATCGACGGGCTTGGTTCTCATCAAAACTTATCTTAACAGGATTAAGGCTATTTATAGCTGGATAGTTCGATCTTTATCTCTACACGGAAGCTCCAAAGTTTGTCAAAAAAGAGCATGATGGTATTCATGTTTGGTGTCGAGTGCCATTGCACTAAAGGGCCCGTAATGGCCCAGTGCAGAAGGCTTTTCAACATCCCAGACCTAGCTATAAGGAATTCAATAGTCGATCTGGTTTCAACTGTTCCCTCTCTCGACCAACACTGGTGCGATGGCAAAGTGTACGAGCTCATGTTGTGCGCATTAGTGGACATTACCGAAGCCAGGGAAGTTGTGGTCGAGCGGATCAACAGATTCATAGAAATTGGTAACACCTAGGCCGTTGCCAATGCCATTTTGAACCTAAGCGACAAGGGTTGGGTTAGATTCCTCAAGCACTACTTCGACCCAGAAATACTGAATATTGAAACCGACGACTCTGACACTGACGGGGAGGAAGCGGAATCCGGCGAGGAAGAAATGGATGAAGAAGAAGCTCGGGCCCGTGGGATAGCTGTAGACAATTTCCGTATCAAAGAATGGGAAGTCTTCAGGGCCGGAGTAAAAAATGCCAACGTGGACGCCTTCTCAAACTTTATGCGCTCCGACTCGACTTGGCTCAACGAGGTCCGCTTGCATCGGTTGACCAGGATTGGGGACATATTAGCAGCCATTTACCTGCTCATAGAATGAGCGGGTTTTGTAATCTTGCTCCCTGACTGCATAATCTGATTTGAAATGTACATGGGAGTTACCCCCTTTGGTAACACTTATCTATAAAAAAAAAAAAATGATTGATGAGTGCTCCCATTCACCACATCAATAATTGATGACTGCCTGATAAAACTTAATAAAAACATTTAACTATGATAATAATTAAACCTTTTAATAAATAAAGTAGAAATAAAATTTGCACAATACACAATAATTTATGTGGGGAAAACCAATACCGGTAAAAACCCCACAAAAAATAGCATCTAAATAATATAAGAACACTTACAAAAGGGTCTATATAAACATAGACCGAACCTGGGGAACATTTTTTCAAAACTTACATTGCCTTATTTTTACGTGCATTCCAAATTCTTTTAAAATAATATTTTTTTCACACTATCATGAGAAGAATCCTGCCTTAAATATAGGGAAAAAGGATAGTAACCCTTTCAAAGAACTGTCTTTTAACAATTAATAAATTAAAGAGTATTTAATAGTATATTAATTTATTAGTTATTGTAAAAGATAATGCTTTTATAAAGCATAACTAAGAACATTTATAAATATTGTAAGGGTTTGAACCCTAATAATATTATGTTGTAACAATGCGCCTTAGAATAAGCATTTTTTATGTCTAAGCTTGAACAAGCTAACTAAGTAAATGTACTTTTCATGTCTATAGAACACAGTTTTTTTTTCTGTTTTTATTTTCTAATGTTTGGAACTTGATGTACAGGTTCAAAGCGAGTTCCAAAAGGCATATGAAAAAGGGATTTCAAAGAAAAAGTGAGTGCTCACATGTTGTATCAAGTAGTTTCATTACATTCAATTTCAAACTAGTATCAGACAGCCTAATCTTTCCTGTTTACAGGTATTGGGAACCAACATATGAGGATTCCCTAAATCTCATTGCACAATTGCCTATTGTTGCCGCTTTTATATACCGAAGGTGATAATCACTAGTGAGAAGCAGCATGTTAGTTAAATCTCAAGGGAGGCATGTTAGTTAAATTACTCCTTATATTTAGATGATGCGCATTAGATGGTCAGAGCTAACCTAGTATAATATGTTGATCAAACTATCACTTAACACAGGCAAACAGTTTAAACTTTGTCATGAATGTTTCCTTGATTGTATTGTTGGTAATATTAGTCGTATTCTTTCACATTGTTGACTATGCAGGATTTTCAAGGATGGAAAATTTATTCCTCCAGAAGGGACCCTTGATTATGGTGCAAATTTTGCTCACATGCTTGGTTTTAATGAGGAAACAATGCATGAATTAATGAGATTATATATTACTATTCACAGGTTTGTGAACTGCAAAAATAAGCTTTTCTTATACTTGGCTGTTCTATTACATTTATTGGCCATCAAATTTGTTTCAACAAGACAATATTGTATTTATGCATTGCAAATTAAATTATATTTTTGCCAAGCAATTTCTTTTACCAGTTGTGGAATGTTTAATGAAAACATGGAAATGATTTTGATTTATAGTGATCATGAAGGAGGGAACGTAAGTGCTCATACAGTTCGTCTGGTAAATACATTCTTCTTTTCTTAAGAAATTGAGAGCATCTCTTTATAGTCATGTGTATGAAGAATATCACGGAAGCTTGGTTTAAGTTCTGGGAGGTTTATGGAAAGATTGTGTTTTGCAATAATAGCTGATAAGTGCATACAAAGGGCCGAGATCTTTTTCTTAGTGGCTGGTTCATTGATATTTTAAATTTCTTTCTTGCCCTTTATTTATTTATTTGAAATAATGTAAAAAATGGTTGCAAGCTGAAGAGAAAGACAATGCTTTTCTCTTATAAACTTAAAATAAAACCTGCTTTCCTGATTGATTCGTAGGCTTTCATGAGTAGCAAGATTAACAGGTCAAAATATTCATGTTTGCAAGTTTCGGATCCTTTTTTATGGACATTCTGCTGTGCAACATTTACTTTCTGCTAAGGTTGCTCAGATCTAAGATACACAGAAGGAATTTTATTTCACCCGCATTTATCTCAATCCATGTTCTTTTTAAATGGTACAAACCAGGGAATTCTCAACTCCTAGCCAAGGTAGATTTTCAAAGGCTGATATGTCATTGCCGTCTTGTAGTGTCTATTATCATTTGGACAACAGATGCTATTGACTAAAAGATATAAATTGTTTTATATTGAGGGCCATTGAGCAAGGAGAGCCCATGGAAGTTATAAAACTATTTGTGTTTGGCCTTCAATGATCTAGACATGGTCAATAGCTCAACTGTTCAGATGATTGAAGTCCTAATGGAATTGTGTTTTAATTAGTGGACTTGCTAGAAAATAGATAATGGAGGCCTACAAAACAAGGCTGAGCAATCAATATCAGGTACCTCGAAATCTATCATTGTTATTCCCTACTGGTGCATAAAGGTTATGCTGTTAAATGAAAATGATACGATGAAAATCGATATTTGAATGCAATATGTATACAAATGATTCTTAAGAAATTCAAAAGAACTATTTGTGAATGCAATATCAGTGCTAGAAGTTTCATTTCTAACTTCTGCGCAATCTGTTTAAGTTTATTGCCGAGCATTTTTCCAAAGGCTTTTTTGAAACCTGGAAGGTAATATATGAACCCTAGCCTTGTATGTATTGGTAATATGTGATAATTTTGAAGGTTTCATATCATGAGATGATCTTTTTACCTTGTCATCCTCCAGGATAATTTGCTATTGTGTGTTAAAATATCTCGTTTACTCACATTTATGACAGATAAAAGGATATCTTCCACATTAACAAGATAGCTGATAATTTAAAAAAAAATTGCTGTATGAAATGATAAATTTGGATATATTAGTGTAGTACCAATAAGGCTAACTTATTTAAGTAACACTAGGTTTTACTAGCAATTGCACTTTGGTGTGCAATGGGTACATTGACAATGATTGCATTTATACATGTTTTTCAGCATACAGTGGGGCAATGCATGAGGTCAATTGTGAGGCTGTTAAGTAAGTGATCTTTTGCACACAACTTGTTGTAATGCCTCTAGAGTTTATTCTTAGGATTCAACTTAAATAAAATCAAATAACAGATTTCATATTACTGTTAAAAACCTAGCATATGATGAGAGAAACTGCAGGTCTGAATGAACTATTAGATTGTGGCAATATCACTTATCAAATGCACTCAAATTAAATGAGATCAAAACAATGTTATGACAATTTCATTCATTAAATGCACCTAGAATACAGCTGTAATACATGAAGAGTTACCGGCAATTAAGTAGCTGGTTACTAGCTTTCTCATAGAATGTTTATCCTGCAGAACAGATTGACTGGCAGTGATCAGGTGCACATGGATATGGCAGATTTCTCTGTGCAGGGATAGATATAACCTTCAGATCAGATGAGAGGTGGATCTTTGGCATGCTTGGGTGACACCCTTGGGTTGGATCTGGATCACACCGAAGATTACACTCAGCAAATATGATTGATCCCTCTATGGCTCTACAACAATCTTCTGTATAGCACCACTCTGGGATCCGAACTGCTGGATTTGCGTTTGGATCTGGAGGTGAACTCACAGCAGCACTCAACTTGGATTTGAGGCATGGAACCCTCAAATTTCAGTTGGTTATGATCTGAACTAAAATCTGCTTGGTATCTACTTGCTTGGGTAAAATCTGGTATCCTAGCTTGATTTCTGGCACGTGAGGGTGAAGGGATTGTAGCAGATTGCTTTAGTCCCACTCCTGAAAGTGCCTTAGGTCTGGTTCTGTGCAGTCCAAAAAGATTCGCCAGGCTCCCTGTAGTCAATAATGGCTAATTACAGTAGGGTGATGCCTGCTGTAGGTTGATCACAACTCCAATTGATTTAAAACCTGTTTGCCCAGCCAATGAAGTGATTGGAAATTATAATCAGCATTCACAGGTGTCAAATATGGATTTTTCAGTCAGAAAATGCTATAAATGATCAGATTCAATGATGTAGGGGTTTCATACTAACCTCAGTATGCTCAGTAACAGAGGTTTTCATCCTAGCCTCAATATGCTCTGTAACAGAGATTTTTGTCTCTGTTGAACAGAAAAAGACTAGTTGCAACAGAAAAATGATAGTAATCTCTAGAAGTGTCCTTGAAATGGTGCCAAGGTCTGATTTAATATCTGTCTATAGGTTAGGTCCCAAGGCCCTAAATTGGGCGCCAAGGTTTAAAATTTGAAATTCAACTTTATTTTTATTTTATTTTATATTTATTATGTTGTATTAAATATTTAGGTGGTGTTAATAAACACCCTTGTTCAAAGTGCGCTGGGAGGCCGACCTCAAGAGGGGAGGGACATGACACTTGCTCCATAGAGAGTTGACAAATTTGGATTGATTTTTTTTTTTTCTTGCAAACACAAATGCCACATACAAATGTAAAATTAAATTATTAGTATTTTGGAATTTTGAATTAGAAACCTCCAACTTGGAATGCTCATTACACCCAAAAATGAGATATAAAGCTATATAAAAATAAGAAAGTACATGTGGTTGCAGAACTAAGATAGTTACAGATAAGTCTGTTTTTAGTAGGAATTTTTTTTGGTAGTAAGTGGTGAAATTTTCTATTTTCCCTTTCAACGATTCTCTTTAAAACATTTCTTAATGATTTTCACACAAATTCACGATTCGTGACATGGACTAACTGTCTCCCGTGGATCCATTAACTCTGGCAGTTGTATCGGGCTTTAACATGTCGACCTTTTGGCGCAACAACAACCGTGGGGCCAACAATTGTTAACAGAGCCAAAGGTGCCAGGTTCGAATCCCCTCGGGTAATGCTGAGGGGGAGATTGTTGGCAGCTGGTCAACGCTCCCCTCGGGATTCATGACATGGACTAATTGCCGCCCAGGGATCCGTTAAGTCTGGCGGTTGTATCGGGCACTAACAGGTCGACCTTTGGCACAATGGCAACCGTGGGGCCAACAGTTTGAATGCTAAATACAAAATTACTTAAAACTCAAAATCTTCTAATGTAGAGGAATAGTGACCAAGTAGATGTGTAAATTTGATTGAAGAAATTTTGGCAGCATTTTTTTTTTCCATAACGAATGTGGGTGCATTGTGAGGTGTACAAATCCTTCATTGAGTTGCAGGAAGTACATTTGAGCAGAGGGAAAAACTGCAAACAACAAATGGTTTGGATGTCTTTGGACATTGAATATTAGACGCCATAATGATAAACAAAAGTGATAGACAATCACTAATCTTGGAGGCCATACGAATGAGGTAAACATGCATGACCTAAAAATTGAGTTCAAATAGCAGTATCCTTAAAAAGAAATTATATTAATTACATACATTTATGTTAAACAGTGTCTTGTTTGTAACAGGAGTAAAAAGAATCTGAAATAACCCAAGTCTGATCTTTTCTTAAAACTTCTGATTTCTTTGCGCTGGCATTTTGTCAAACAGTTGACATGGGGTTCACTGTTTGAAGATTCTGAATGTGTTTGCTTTGGAAGTGTTTAGGTAAGTAATAGAATCATATAACATGCTCTTTGCAATTCATTCATATACAATAAACATTCATGATACTCCAAAGGCATTATAACAAACACTTGTCCTACATTCCATTTTCAACAAAAAGGCAAAAATATAAAATAGGTAGTGGCTGCTATACGAGCAAATTGCAGAGATAAATTTAATTATTTTTCCTGATCTCATACGATTTGCAATGAACTTATATATCTGCAGTCAATATTCAATTGCCCAAGTTCACCAGCCAAGAGTCTTCCATCCTCAACGCCACCTCCAAACTTGCCTAGAAGTTGGTCTGAGACTGTGTTAGCAACAACAATGAAATTTCAGACTTCCCATGCCCTCAGACAACTGGAGATAACTCCAAAACAAACCCACAATTCCCTCAGGAAAGATGGCAGCCAGCACACACAACCCCAAACGCCTTAGTCACAACTCCATATTCAAAGAATGGCATCACACACAAATAGTCTCCTCACTTCGTATTCATTTTTCCATTCATGGCACCTGTAATCTTCATGTAAACCTTTGAAAATAAAAGATAAATTGTCTTCTGACAACCCTCTACAAACTCTATCAATTTTGTCTTTGCTTGCAAGAGTTTACGAAATTGCAAATCTTCAATCATGCTTGCGAGTTGTCTTCGAAAATCATTTATTGAAATACTCTACAAATAAAACCCTTCCGATCAAATCTGAAAATCACAACAATGAAGCACTAGCATAGACTCAAGATGAATCTATGAGCAATCAACCAGGGAAGATCTTTCACTACTGTGGATGATATTCTTCAAGAGGGTTTTCGTCGTCAGGAAGTATTGAGATGAACTGAGTTCAATCCCCAAACCACAAGGGTTCCACCAGAGAAAATGTAATAATCTGCAATGTGCATAATTCAAAGAGCTCTCCATATCTCCTTCTATAAGTTTCCCCAAGAACTTTTCGAAAAATTCAATATAAAATTTCTTTATTAATTTAAATAAGCCTTATATCCTCAAAAAGTGATTTATTTCATTATTTAATTATTTTTGGCACATAAAGCCACTTTATCAGCATCCCAACATTTAAATATTTCCATCTCGATTCTAACAAGCAATAACACAAAGGTGCTTTTTAAAATAATTTAAATAATATTAAGTAACCTTCATAATATAATTAAAATAAAGCCATTAATGCATCCACATTGCGGAAACTGTCCAAAAGCATCAAGATTGAAAACTGATAGCACATGAGTGATGCCAATGATGAATATTGAGAATCGAGCTTGATAGGGTGACTTACTATAAATAGACACTCTCCAAGAATCTTGGAGAACACACTAGAAGTCGTAAATAACTTCAAAAAGTGTCATACAGGTCCTCTAGACCATTTGAGCTCACTGGTAATATCAAATAACTCCTTTGATAAAGGAGACACACACCCAGAAAGTCAACGCCAATTGTAATGCAAGAGAATCCAAAAATGGGGACATTACAATCCTCCCTTCCCAAAGATTGTTTGTCCGCAAGCAATGCCAACTCAACCTCAAAATAACCAGACCGATCCAAACTAAAACCAAATATAATCCTAGGGTCCCATGCCAATCTCAAAAAAAACCCACTATGTTGATGCTGTGCCACTTTGATTATAACTGTAAATCCATCGTGCCAAAACTACACTCTCCTCTCTTGTAACCCAATAATGTAACCATCATTGAAATGCAAACTAAAATACCTGCGAGGACTGAAATCTATACAATAAAAGATCTCCTTCCAACATCTATACAAGAATAACCCTCAACATATCTCCTCACGGTGTCCCATAAGTGATGTCAATCAATCCCTGACTAGAGGCTGACATAGAAGATGAAAGTTGTGTCGACCCTGAAATTAGCTATTTTAGAAATGCCTCCCGGTCATAAATTGATAATATCTCATTGACATTTAATCTCCAAGTGTTAAAAGGCCAACTTTGAGCACACCAACTCACCCAACCAACTGCAATCATCAAAGCATTATTTGAAGATATATATACCAACATCTTGGAATGATTGCAGTAACCACCACTCACGCTAGTGGAAGCTAGAAATCATTGCATTAAATCTGTAAACTCTCCCACAACCTTCAACCATTAAACCTGCAAGTACTCCAAGGTTATCTTCTCATAACATGATATTACCATAATTAGCATGGAAATGCAAGGGCAGCAGTTGATATAATGGACTACTCTTGAAAATATAGGAGATGTGAGTATGGAAATGACTAGAAGGACTTCTCCAATGACCGATTACCTCTACCAATCAACACCGACCGAGAATTACTCCATTGATGGCTTGGAGGTATTGGCCAATCCATTTGTATACAAGCATTCAAAGTCTTATGTAGGCTGATTGGAAAGTGGGCAGGGGTACCAACTTTGAAGTTTTGTCCACAACTCCAATTTTGAGTCAATATCTCATTGCTGAAGACTGCACCTAGATCCCAAATCCTGTGATTATCACCAACCTCATCATTGAAATCGGAAAGAGCTCCATCATCCAACTCGAAGCGTGGATTATCAAATGATATATTAGCACTCATATCTCAAATAATGGGTTATCAGCAAAATGAAGACTATCCTCATCCCCAAACTCAAACCAATCCTCTTGTTGATCCAAACTCTCACTTTTTTGATTTCTTGGAACAATGGACTAGTTCATAACTGCTTGAATGCAATCAAGTTCCTCAATCACCTGCTTTATCACATTGGCCCTTTCTTTGTTCTCTTGTTGCCTGAATGGTCTCATAAAGCCGATCTTCTGCCTTTAGAAGTGCCCTTTGGAGACTTTCCAAAGTAGGCTTCGTGGAATTAAGCTCAATGGTGAGCTCACTGACCACTTTGTCTCCCTAGACATAGAGAGAACCTCATCTGCAACCTTGGTTGCCACATTTCTGTCATGGATCATGTGCAAGTATGTTGATTTAATATCCTCCATTGTGTTTGTAATCATTTGCAAATCAGTAGGAGAAACAACTTGTTCATACTGATTTCTTTTTGTCTTTTGGCTGTAACTCTCCACAAGACTCGTAGTGCCATCAAATTTAGATAAATTTTGTACTTCAATTTCAGCTGACACCAAGACTTGATTCTTCCAATTTCCCTCATAAATGTCAAGACCATGTAAGTTTAGAGAACTGCTGTTATGATGCATATTAAAATCAGAACTCTTTTTCATACCTTTCAGCAATGTCTGCATGGCTGTTCCAAGTCTCATGTGCCTCTACTTTACTATTTTCAACAGTAAGCTCTGGGTCCAAATCAACAAAGTCACTAGGCCTTTGCTCAAAATCAGCTCCATGCAATACTAATTCTGATTTATTTTCAAGATTGAACCTCATAAAATCAGCTTCCTCTATGCTATCATCCATGCATAACTCCCGAGATGAAATTAGAACAACATTACAGTAAAAAAAGAAAGTCATCCCACACAAGTTCTTCATCATATTTAGGTGCCAACACACTTGGATCTAGAGGATTTAAGGGATGGTTGCTTTGTTCAAAGAAACTATGTTCATTGAGCTCCTCATGAGTGGTTGTCTCTCTGAATAAATCACTCTCCAAATCACCAATACTGAAGTCATCATGAACACTCCTCTCCATAAATGTGATAAGAGATTGTTACTATAAGCTGGTTTGGAGACTTCAACATACCCACCTTCAGCATGCTCTCCATTTGAAATTGCCTTAGTGAACTCAACAATGTCATCATTTACATCTACTCCACTAGAATCATCAAGGAAATCGATAATCGTAGAAACATCACTGGATAAATCGGAACTTGGACTCAAGGCTGCTATTTTGTATTGTTCCTCTGAAATATACCCCTTAATTTTTTGCCTTTAATTTTCAGTTACAACAATGCAAATTATGCACCCGTTAAGAATTAGCTCTTAAACCAAAACATAACTGAAATAACTCTAACCAAGAATGCGCCCTAGAACCATTTAAGGAGGAGGGGCGGGCATATGGTCAGAGGATCCCTAGGATCTAATAACTTGAATTACAATAGGAAATGAAGAGCTAAATTCGACACCAAGAATGTGCACACAAGATCCTTTTGCAAGGCGAGGTGCTAACATATGGTGGAGTGCTAGATTAACTGAAAGTAAACTTCTTCTACAAATGCAAGCATCCACAAGCGGTGGGAATACTCCACTTATTACGTGGGTATGATTATTACAAACAATTATAGGTGGCAAGCCAACCAATTGACCTCACTTCCACTTAAACTGTGGGGGGTATACAATCCACACAACCACTTTATTTCGTGGGGGGAATTACAAACAAAGTAAATTGCAGCAAATAAACAAACTGCTGTTAGTACTACTAAACAACTTACAAATGATTAATAAACAGTTGCAATATGACAACTAGGAATTCCCAAAATGTCCAATGGTTAGAGTAGCACTTCCTCTTAACATTTACAATGCCAAATTGATATAGAAAGAATTCAAAACAGCATTATAACAAATTCGAACTAATCTGATCAGAAACAGTAAATACAGAAAATCAGATCAGCAGGGATAGAATTCACCAATTTGGATGGAACTTCTCCGAAACAGCTCCGAAAGCTTCCCTACCACAGTCGAACAACAGCTGGAAGCTAGGCGTCCAAACTCCAATGGAAATTCGAGCCAAAAACAGGTAGTAACAGTCAGCACGAATCCCAATGCATGTACACATGGTACGACCCCTCAAGGAGGTCGACTTTGCTCTTAAAAATTTGAAACTTTGCCAACAGCATGGGCTAACACCCAAAACCAAATTAAAATCTGATTTGAAGCAATGAACAGAAAACAGCTTCAGCCAGGCCAAATCAGCAACTTGTAAAAACAGGTTTTACATCAGCAACCTGCTCAATTCCAACAATTGAAGCTCCATCTATATTTCAAAGTGAAATACAACCATGATAATCCACCTAGGAAGCCATAGTTGCAGGCTTGAAGGATGGAGTGAATTCGCTAAGCTTCCCCTTAGCTAGGTTCTGGTTTCAAACCAGTAGCATAACACTACTTTCCAATTTTCAAAGATACGAATGAATGAACAAAGCATCAATAAATAAGCTTCCAAAGAGGAGATGAATCAACTGTAACCTCCAAACAAGAAACTATTCAATTTCTCCAAGAGGCGTCCATTTCAAAAAACATTTCTTCTTGAAATATTTAAAACTCTTCATATTTCTCCCAAGTTGTCCCATTTAGAGGAATAAACATTTAATAAAATATTAAATGTATCACTTTATGGCCCCAACTTAAAAACAACTTAAAGTCATTAAGCTAGGCGTGGGGTACAACTTCAAAACACAATTTTAACTAAGTATAAAACTTAGTCCAAGGAGACAATTAACACCAAATTGGAAACTGAGACATTACCAAAATCTGGATAATGAACTGCACCATACTGTTGATGAAGACACTGCCAACAAGACTTACTAAAAAAGCCAATGCCAAAAATAGTAAGTTCACTGCAAACATGACAGAAGGCCAAACTGAACAGCCACACTGAACTGCAAAAGGCTGAACTGTTGCTAGAAAGATACTGCTATAAATTGATTTACCAAAACTAGCAACTGCTATAAATAGTAAGTTTGCAAAACATCAATTGAGCACCAACTGAGCAGTAAACAAGACTTACTATAAATAGTAAGTGTTTCCAAACGCCTTCTGAGCACAAACCGGCAAGCCAACATGACTTACTATAAATAGTAAGTTCCTGGAAAGGTTATCAGATGGAGATGCATGTTACACCATTCTGAAGCTCTCTGAAAACCCTAAAACTCCTAGAAACACACTTCTAAACTCTTGCATGCAAGCCTTCAAAAATGCATCTGAAACCTCCTATAAAATAGGAAACTCTAATTTTCCAATCTGCTTAGCCTACAAGTTTCCGGAAATAGGCTAAAACCTCAAGAAGAGCGCAGGGCTAAATTGGGGACATTACATCCTCATGCACGATCTCATCAACAGTAGTTACATGCATGCCTATGAGGTCATCCTAAGGCTTTGTGACACATTCCTCATATCTCAAGGTACCTTTTCCTTCCAAGTATTTTGCAATGAACTCCCCTTCATCCACTTGCTCCTCATTAACCAAGAAAGGTTTCAGCTTCTTCTCACATTGAACAATCATCTTTTCAGCTAAGTCTTGTTTAACTGATAGGATTTCATGATCACCCTTCTTCCTATTAGCCGATAGGATAGAAAAAGTGATGGTGGCACAGCATTACTTTAATTATGTAATGTCCCCTCTTCGATAGCCACCTTGAAGATTGTTTAGCCTTTATTTATTTCCGAAGGCTAAACAGGAGAAATAAGGGAGTAAGTATTAAAGTAATTATTTATAAAGTTATTTCAATAAATTAAAATTATAAGATAACTTTAAATTTAATTAATTCAATAAAGTGACTTAATATAAAGTAATAAATTATAAAAGTCACTTAGGGAATAAAATAATAATATTTCTAGAAGCTTCTTGGAAGTCTTGGATAAATCTTTATAAGGAGCTGTTGGCCTAGCATTTGAGCATGCTTATGTCTTGAATTCTATTCTCATTACCAGTTTGGTAAGAAGTTGAATGCTTTGCTTGTTCGAGGGTTTGAAGACTCTAAGGTACCAGGTTCGGTTTTGAAAGATCAGCCCTAGTTGAAGATTGTGGAGGAATCCATCCAGGGTTTCTACAGGTGCTTCAATTGGAGAGTTTTGATAGGTGCAATAGCTGAGGTATTATTGCACTTTTGCTGAGGAGTTGATTGAATGCAATAGCTGATTTATTATTGCATTTTCTGAGGGATCGCATAATTGCAGCAGCTAAGGTATTGTTGCAGTTATAATTTTCTTCTGGTTTGATTTGCAATCGTTGGTTTATTGTTGCACTTGAGATATTATTTCTGTGTGGTTCGATATTACCAAAATTTAATGGTCACAAGACCAAATTTTGGAGCACTAAGAAATCAATTTGTGAAAGAGATATTGAAGATTTTTGAAATTCATTTCCTGATATTCTTGGCATATTGAACTTATTACTGAGGACAATTTTTCTGCTGGAAAGATCATTGGAAAGTCCTTGGTTTAGGCGCAGCATTCCAGACAAGTTTGATATGGAGATGGAGACTTTGGAGTATATTCAATTGGTACTGAAGGGATTATTTTAATGTTATTACTGGGCCTCTTTCATAAAGGAGACGATTATTTCATATAAGACAAGAATTGAGTTTGCTTTGGTGGACGACTTGGGAGAATAAGACAAGAATAAAAATAAGTCTGCAGAAAAAGACAAGCACAGAAAAGACAACAGTGCTAGGTGAGTTGGATGGCAGACTCAAAGTCAAGAGCACGACAAAAAAAGCAAGATCGCAGCTATAATATTTGGGACGATATCATAATTTAATAAGTCGAGCCCACATTGCCGATATTATAAGGAGACAGGTCATAAGTGGATGCCATTTCATTCTGAAGAAATCGATTTAAAGACAAACAACTGGAAATTTTGGATTCATTAAAGGCGCCTATCCTTGGTCGGTTCTCTGCCAAGAGAAAATTGTGGCACTCTCAGGCATTGCAACACAATCTAGTTGGAGACAGATCGAACTATCAAGGAATCATTTCCAGGTGCATCGATTATTGAAGAGCTTGATTGAGTTTTAGAGCTGCCATCTGCTTCTTACAAGCGTCGCTCAGGTTCCTCTCATTCGCATTGCATTTGTGATTGCAACTCATTATTATTGCTGCTAATACAGCCTACAGTGATCTGCATTTCCATTTAATTGCAATTCTATTTCTATTGATGTTGCTGTCAGCATCTAGTGTTGGTCTGTCATATAATAAAATGTAAATGTTTATAGTTGCTGTCACAAAGAATTTGTAATCTGTTGCAGTCCCATCTTGGTAATAGGAAGTTTGAGTTTGCCTATGAAATGTTTGATAAAATGCCTCATGGCTGTAGCCTGTAACTGAACAATTGCATGTATTTCTCAGTCATTATATAGCTGGAAAAATCATAAAGTCTCTTTGCATTATTACAGTCATTCAATAGAGTTTGAAAATTGCATGACAAATGTTTGTCTTAATGCCACCTTACTGTAGCATCATATATGCATGAGTTTTCAGTCATATTACAGTTTGGCAAATCAGTAGTATACTTGCATTGCAGTTGTAATCATCTAGCATATTTGAATAAGTCATTAGAAGCCATTTCTTGCATCTTGTCAACGTATAAACTCAAAACAAAAGGAAAAGACTCTTACAAGCTGAAAGGAGATTGTTTGCCAACTGTTTGACGAAATTCCTGAGTGATCAAAACTGAAAATTTTAGGCCTACATTCCATTTGCAACAAAGAGGCAAAATTATAAAATATATAGTGGCTGCTATAAGAACAAATTGCAGAGATAAATTTAATTGTTTTTCCTGATATCATACAATTTGCAATGAACTTATATACCTGCAGTCAATATTCAATCACCCAAGTTCACCAGCCAAGAGTCTTCCATCCTCAACGCCACCTCCAAACCTGCCTAGAAGTTGGTCTAACACTGTGCTAGCAATAACAATGAAATTTCAAACTTACCACACCCTCACACAACTGTAGATAACTCCAAAACAGACCCACGACTCCCTGAAGAAAGATGGCAGCTAGCACACAACCCCAAACGCCTTAGTCACAACTCCATATTCATAGAATGGTGTCACACACAAATAGTCTCCTCACTCTGTATTCATTTTTCCATTCATGGTGCTTGTAATTTTCATGTAAACCTTTGAAAATTAAAGATAAATTGTCTTCTGGCAACCCTCTACAAACTCTTATCAATTTTGTCTTGTTTGCAAGACTTCACAAAATTGCAAATCGTCAATCATACCTGTGACTTGTCTTCCAAATTCATTTATTGAAAGATACTGCAAATAAAACCCTTCCGTTCAAATTTGCTAATCACAACAATGAAGCACCAACATAGACTCAAGATGAATCTATGAGCAATCAACTAGGGAAGATCTTTCACCATCGTGGATGATATTCTTCAAGAGGGTTTTTGTCGGCAAGAAGTATTGAGATGAACTGAGTTCAATCCCTAAACCAGAAGGGTTTCACTTTCACCAGAGAAAATGTAATAATCTGCATAATCCAAAGAGCTCTCCATATCTCCTTTTATAAGTTTCCTTGAGAACTTTTCGGAAAACTCAATTTAAAATCACTTTATTAATTAAATAAGCCTTATATCCCCGAAAAGTGATTTTTTTCATTATTTACTTATTGCCAGCACATAAAACCACCTTATTAGTGTCCCAACATTTAAATCTTTCCTTGTCGGTTCTAACGAGCTATAACACTAAGGTGCTTTGTAAAATAATATAAATAATATTAAACAACCTTAGTAATATAATTAAAATAAAGCCGCTAATACACCCACGTTGTGAAAAATGTCGAAAAGCATTGGGATTGAAAACTGATTGCACATGAGTGATACCGATTATGAATATTGTGAATCGAGCTTGATTGGGTGACTTACTATAAATAGACACACTCTCCAAGAATCTTGGAGAACACACCAAAAGTTGAAAATAACTTTAGAAAGTCTTATACAAGTCCTCTATACCATCTGAGTTTACTGGTAAATATCAAATAACTCCTCTGATAAGGTTGACACACAGCCAAAAGGTTAGTGCCAATTGCAATGCAAAAGAACCCAAAAATGGGGGACATTACAAAATCAATCCATTTGTAGAGATTGTAAAGCATGTTACAAGAGAAAAAAGGATTTGAAGAACAACATTTTTTCTCAAAATTTTAGATTGTTGAAACTCTTCTTATGTGTTCCATAATCTGGTTTGACAATTGACAACAATGCAAATGATCCAATTGAAAAGCCCTGTAAAGAATAAACAATTTTACATCATTATATGATTACAACTTTTTAAATCATGGGGTGATTGGACCCAAAAAAGTAAAAAAATTAACTCACAAAAATGGTTATTGTGATGGCTAAATTGGAATAATGATAGAGATTTGAATAAATTTAGTTGTTGCTCATGTGGTGCATGAATTAGCAACATACATTTGCACCCATATTAACATTTGTATCCAATTTAATAAAAGTATAGAGCTTTGTTTGAAATGGATAGCTGTATAATTTTGTTGAGAGTTTTTTTTTTGGTTATCTGTTTCCAATTGACAATGCCCTTAAGCGGTCCTCTTCTTGCTTTCTTAGTGCAACATATGGACTATCTTGCATGCGTGCATTTCTTTGGTATGTGAAGGTAGGGCATATACTAAGATCCACAAGGCAACATACTTTTGTAATCAATGTTGCTAATGTTGATTGTTGCTCTTTCAATTGACAACCCTTGTGATATATGGATTGTTAAGGCCCATGCCATTTTACGAGGAAATTGGCAATGCCCACCACAAATTATCGTGATGATTTCATTTATAGAGGTGAATTTGTGAACAATTAGATCTTGAATCTTCTTAAGATGAGCATGGTTGAGATGGAAATGATCTCAATGGGCCTTGGGAATTGATTGATTGAATTATTGGGTCCTTATGCAAACAACATGCTGGTCAGAACATATATCCCCATGGACACATAATGGGCCATGGCTGATCTAAAGTCAGTCACTATTTTCTCCATCCCTCTTTCCCTTTATATCTCTTATCTTTGTGGATTGTTCATATGAAATGACTAATTGAAAGTTTATCTTTTCTCTATCTCTCTTTTCCTTTATCTCTCTCTCTCTCTCTCTTTTCTTCTCCTTATCAATTTCAATTTTCCCTCTCTATATCTCTATCTCTCCCTCCATATATCTTTATTTCTTTGTTCTATATCTCTATCTCTCCCTCCATATATCTTTATTTCTTTGTTTCTCTCTCTACCTCTCTCTATATCTCTTTGTTCCCCCCTATCTACTTGTTATCCCTCTCTTAGAGGGGAATGCTTTTAAAGTGAATACAACTTGGGATATGAATCATATGATGGGTTGTTGTAGAAATCTCCATATTTGTCATTTCAACTAATGTTGTTTTAATTTCTGAAGCATTTTCTTTATGCCTGACTAAGCAAAATAGGACGTTGTATGCAGCTCATACAACAATTAATGCACAGATTACTAGTACTAAGTACATGAATTTTGTCATCTTGTCTAAGCAAACCTTTTTGGTTAAAAGAACTAGATATTGCATTATTTTATACATTTTAAGTAGAAATTTCTTGATATAATGGGTCAACTTTTTTCTGACCCAACAAATGCTGCCTGAAATTTGACTGGAAATGGGACATAGCAGTCAAGTGCCATTGTCTATTAAGGCAACCACTTAACTTTCTTTCCTCTTCATATAGGACGTTCATATCATAGTCAGTTATGAATTTCAGCCATCTTCTTCAGCATAAGTACAAATTTTCTTGCTTCAAAATTTATTCCAGGCTTTTATGATCTGTTTTAAGATCAAGTGGTTTGCCTATCAAATATTGTGTCCAAGATTTTAAGGCATGAACTACTGCAGCCAACTCCAAATCACGAGTGCTGTAGTTTTTTTCAGGATTTTATTTTCCTTGATTTATAGGCCACTACTTGACCTTTTATAAGAACATCCCCTAGTAAATCTAGGGAGGCATCTGTCCAGACCACAAAATTTCCATTTGGGTCAGGAATCAGCAAAATAGGTATTGATGTAAGCAACTCTTTGAGTTATATTAAATGTTGTATCACAAACAGAGGCTCATTGAAATCTTTTACCCTTCCTTCGCAAAGAAGTTATGGGATGAGCAATCTTGGAATAAACTTCTATACATTTTTGGTAGTAAGCAACGAGGCCCATAAAGTGCATAATTTTGTTACACTTGTGGATGCAGCCATTTTAAGATAGCTTTGATCTTTTTAGAATTAACAACTACTCCTCGGAATATGGCATCCCTCAAATAATGGAATTTCTTTTGGAAGGAGAAGCATTTGAATGACTTACCATAAAGTGTTTTGCTCCCTCAAATGTTGTAAAAGCATTCATAATTTTTTCTTATGTTCTTGATGGTCTCTAGAATATAACAAAATATCATCTATAAAGACCAATACATATTTATCTAGCATGTCTCTAAACACTATTCATCAAGTTCATGGAGCTACAAGTGCATTTGTCAACCCAAAAGGCAGCATTGTGAACTCATAATGTGCATATTTTGTTCAAGAAGCACTGTGAACTCATAACCTCCAAATCTTATTCTAAAAGGAATTTTATGGATCTCTTCATCCTTGATATGGAATTGATGATACCTCAACCTCAAATATATCTTAAAGAAGATTGCTTCCCCTCTAAGATGATAAAAAATTCCTCAATTTTGGGTAGTTGATATTTATCCTTGATTGTTGCCTTATTAAGCATCACATAATCAATGTAAATTCTTAAAGTTCCATATCTTTTTCTTTACAAATAAGACCAGTGCTTCCTAAGGAGACATGCTAGGCCTAATCAATTCTTTTTCCAGTAGCTCATTGATCTATAATTTAAGGTCACGTTCATTTTGTAGGGTGTGTTTGACGCATGACCAGTCCTAGGAAGTATTTCTATGGAGAAATCAAACGCTCATCTAGGTGGCAACCCTGGAAACTCTTAAAGAAATGCATCAAGATATTCTTGCAGCGCTAGGGATGCTCATAATTTTCTGATCAATTTTTGACCCTTTGAATTTCTGTTTATACAAAGAAGAGCTGGTAGCCTCTCCTAACAGCAGTTTTCATTTGTTTAACAGATATTATTTTTGGTTCTCCTATTTTAGGAATGCCTTGAAGCATAGTTAAGTAACCTTGATCATTTAGGCATTGAACATTTTTACTCTTGCAATCAACTTGAGCTTGATGTTGTTGCAGCCAATCCATTCCAATGATCACATTGTAGGATCCTAAAGGTACAACTACCATATAAATTTTTGTAAGAAACTGCCCAAAGAAATGGAGAATTTCCTACCAGTATCTAGCTCACTTCCCTTCCTCTCTTATTATATGAGATTGAATTCCATATTGCCTTATAATTTTTGGAGAAATTAAATAATCAGTTGCTCCAAAATCAACTAAAACAGAAATAGGTTTTCCATTGATCTTACCTTGAATCTCAAACAGCGATGATTGTATATCAGTACATTGGTTATCTATAGCAGCATATAATTTTTGTTAGGAGATTAATCTTTTTTCAGTTCAGGACGATTTCTAGCATAACAATCTTTCCCATAATTCCAGTGTCTATTCACAGGACTTTTGGAGGAAACATGAATGTTGTTTTCCCCCAATGTTAGGGGGTATTTCAGCAGAATATAATTTTTGATAAGGGTGTTTTCTGATGTAATTTCTTTAGATGATTGTCCTTTTTGATCATTTTAAATTAGTTTAGAAAAATGTCTCTTATGAGGTGCTTTCTCACCTGATGTGGTTGCATTCTTTTGCAGCTCTAATTTATGTTTATAGTCTTGGCAGGCCTTAATTCTTCAGTTATCTTTCTCCTCTACTCTATAGGAAGATTCAATGAGTAGGTTTTGTCATGTTTACATTGTGTATTTTCACCTCTTTTAGGCCTAACTTGAACTTTGTGATCTTGGTCTTTTCATCTTCCGTGTAATCAATCTTGCTTAAGTTATTAGCAGGGAAACACGGGGACGCATCCCCTGGTCTTTTGCCCACCGTACCGGTACCGGGGACGCTTAGGGGACGACTATCAAGCATTCCCAAAATGTTTCCTTTTTTCGGGGGCGTCCCCAAATTGAGGAAACGCTTAAGAAATGGTTGGGGGACGCCCAGCTGTCCCTCGACTGTCTCGGGGACGCCCAACCGTCCCTTTTTTTCCAGTAGCGATTTAACACAAAAAAAAAGCCAAATTAAAAATAAAATAAAATTAATGCTTTTGTTTGTGGACCCCACGCCCTCCCAACCCTAATATGGCAACTTAAAACTTCTTTTTACCTTCATTTGACCTCATTTTAATTTGCCAAAAAAAATTGCAGCCATGAGCAAAGTGGTAGATGCTGAGTAGAGGCAGCCATCATACTTTCTATTACTATGTTTTGGACACTTGTGACTTTGTTATTTTGACATTTGTAGTGCAAACTTGTAGATTTTGGGAATTTGATTATTTTATATCATATGCACATTGATTGTTTGACATGAATTATGGTTCATGGATGCAATTAGGTAGTTGTAGTATTAATTTGTTCGACTCTATGATGCATATGTCAATATGATTGGTGATTACATTTGCAGCATTATGAATGTTCATTGTTATGATTATCATTACTCATATGAATATCTGAAATTTCCCTATATTTTAAAAATCTCTCTGTCTATATATATATATAAAGCCGTCCCCCCGTCCCCAAAAATCCCCTTGAAAAAATGCCATCCCCAAAACTCGTCTCTTCGTTTTGCCGTCCCCCCATACCGGAAACTTGGTGGGACATAGGTTATTAGTACTTTGGACAAAGTTTGAGAGGCCACGGGGAGTCCTGAATTGTCCAACAACTGTCTCATAGATTCTCATGATGAACATAATGATAGTGTCAGAAATACCAATGTCCCATAACTTATGGAACAATAGCTATTGCAAGATGGAGTCAAAGACCTTCCTAATGTCCACAAAACAAGAAAAGAATTTAGAAGATCAATAATGAGCCCTTTCAATGATAACACTAAGTGTGAAAATGTGGTCGATAGTCTCCAATTCACTTTCAACACCTTCAACTACAAGAATGATCTGAAAATGGTCTGCAACATGCGGTTGAGGGTAGTTTCGTGATCAAGGTGCATCTTGTATTTATCTTAGGTGAGGCTGTCCTCAAGAAATAGGGCTCATTACACTATGATGTTGACTAATAGGTAAGCCAAATAAAGTTCCAAAACAACTATAAGACATATTGAGTTCAATGTAATCTCGTAGCACTCAAGCTCAAGGTCATAACTTGTAGGTCTGTAAACTAACTCCAAAACAAATACTCTTTATAACATGTAAGTTGATTTGACAACTTATTTTTAGTAAGAACATGAACTGAGATAAGCAGGTACAAATTATAAAAGCAGGTTCTTTACAAAAATAAAGGGATATCATTTTGTATGTAGTGCAAATTCTGTAGTGTGTTGGTAGTGAAGTGATATTCCTTCAAATATTATTTATGTATTACTGGTTAATGTTTATATCTTATTTGTATCTATTTATTATTGACATTCTTCTCAATGAAATGGTTTCTAGGTTGGGAGTCCACTGGCAGATCCATATCTTGCATTTGCAGCTGGTATGAATGGCCTGGCGGGGCCTCTCCATGGTTTAGCAAATCAGGTATAAGATATTTGTTTGCTATTAAAATAAATATTGATGAAAATAAGATCATTTTTATATACTTAAGTGGCAAGGGTTAAAAATATGTTCCATATTTGTTGAAATTGGAAGGGAATCAGTGCAATTTTTGCTGCCTAGTTCATTCTATAGGTTATGGAGGTTCATTTGTTCCTATTTATTTTACACTCTCTTTGATTTTCTGTATGGTAAAATGAAGTTTGTATTAGTATTCATAAAAAAGATAGGAATTAGTAATTTGTACAACCAGATGGGGAAATGGGAAGGAACCCTAGCTAGAACTTTCAGGGCATCATCTAGTGGACAACCTACTAGTAGGCTGAGGGTGAGTCAAAAGCCTTAGTCTTCTCAAACAAGTTTCTTGTTTCTCTGTTGATTCCAAAGGGAATGTGGGATATGCCCCTTGTCTGCAGCTTGAGAATAATGGACAGGGGTAATAATTCTTAGTGTGTGCGAAGAAGCAGACATTAAGATTCACAGCTCTTAGGTAGTCATGCGCCATGTGGTGGTATCTATTGTTCACTGTAGTCAGCCAGTTCAACTATCTCTGACTAGTAACTACCAGTTAGCTAAATCTAAAAAGTTTTAGAAAAAGTAAATCTAGAAAGTTGTTTAAAAAGTACCTAATATGTATGCAAAGCGACTAGAAAATGTTGGGAACCAACTTGGTGGAGTTGTGGCAATCCTGCTTCTTGACGTGCATCCTTCTCTAAGGAGTGAAACCTTAAAATGCCCTTTTTCAGGTCCATTTCTTTGGGTGCAATCACATCCCAACATGCTCAATAAATCTGAACAGTTGAATTAGAGAGGTATGCTTGACGAGCCTCAAGTGCAGCCCCAAGTGCAGTTGAGAGATTAACCCTGCACCTTTTGTGAAATCGGAGTGATCACAAATCAGTGGGTTCAGTGTGGTAAGGGTAATGAAGCTGGGTGGGCAGAAAGTTTATTTAAATTATCTTTGTACACAGATGATCATGATCCCACCTATACACCTCATTGATGTAAGTTTTTCATTACCTTGGGAGGTGAGCCCTGGGGAAGACACCATTTTGAAAGGAGATGAGTTATTGGTGCCTGAGATGTGCTTAACTGATTTACAAAGACTTGCTCTCTTTCACATGCTCAATGGAAATTCCGGAGGGTGCCACACTGTGGAACTATGATCCATTGGATGGTCTTTGGGATTTGTTATGGAGCGAGTTTTCAAACTTGGTCATTCCCCTTTGTGTCAACCTTTGACACTTGTGACAGCAAAGAGTGACCTCACATTCAGGGTAATGTACCTGGGTGGGCAGCAGGGTTGTATAAATTATGTTAGTAACCAGCTGACCCTGATCCCACCTATACACCCCATTGATGTATGGCTCTCATTACCTTGGGACTGAGCCCCAGATCAGGCACCCTTTCAAAATGGGATGAGTTATTGCTGCCTGAGATGTGCTGAACTCCTTAGCAAAGTCACTGTTCTCTTTCACCCATTCAATGGGAATTCTGTAGGGGGGCACACTGTGTGAGTATGAATCCCTGATTGGTCTTTGGTATATACCATAGGATGAGTGTTCAAACTATGCTAGTTCACATTTCTGTCAACCTTTGAGACAGCCAAGACTAGCGCATGGTGAGGATAATGATCTTGGATGGACAGCAGGGTCATTTAAATTATCTTAGCACTCAGCTGACCTGGATCCCACCTATATGCCCCATTTTTGCAGGATTCGTATTACCTTGGGAGGTGAGCCCCATTGGAGGCACCCTTTGAAAGAGAACAGGTTATTGCTTCCTGAGAAATGCTGCTGAATGACTTGACAGGAAAAATTATTGCACTCTTTCACACATTCAGTGGAAATTCTGTAGGTGGGGACATGGTGGAAGTATGATTCCCTGGTTGGACTTTTGAGATTTGTTATGGGACAACTGTTCAAATTTTGCAAGTTCCCCTTTTTGTCAACCTTTGAGACAGCCAAAACTGCTCCATGGTGTCTCTAGGATGACTTTGGATTTTGTGAGTCGGTTCTCAATTATTTGTTTTGGAATGTGCGACACCTGTGTAAGTTGACCTTTGGTACGAAGGTAGAGGCTTATTTTGGTTATAGTTTAATAATTCAGACTCGGCAATAACTCGGTAAACAATAGATTCTATAGTGTCCCCTTCTCAAGCATAATCTGATTATGGACAATGAGCCTATTTTCTGAGTTTTCCTATAGGCTAATTTGTGAATAAGGGAGAACTCCAAAGTTCTTGGAGAGCACAGGTTCAACTTATTAGAGTTGTTATTCATGGCAATGAGCTTAGTTGGTGATGTGCATTCTTTTGATGCTTCCAAGATTGATTTCTGATCTTTTGGGAGCTCTTCAAACTTCTTTGAGGAGCAAAGTATTTTTAGTAAGTCACCCAATTGCACCTTTAATCATCGTCTTAAGTCTTCAATATCATGTTGGTATTGTTAGAATTCTATTTCTATGACATTTTGGTGCTTTTCTTAACTTGAGTAAATTAATTTAATTATTTCACTTAAGTTATCTAATGCTGAACTATTAAAATGACAACTTAGTGTAATAATTCATTTAAAAGGTGTTTAAGTGTGCTTCAAATTGGATGCCTAGGGAAAGGGGCCTTTATACATGATAAATTATTATTATCTTTCAAAAAGGTTATTTTGGAGAATAATGGAATTATTATTTTAAAAAATTGGTTATTCCCTTCAGAAAAAATTATAGAAAGAAGATGAGAGCTCATTTCCAAGGTTAGCCATGAAATAAATTTAAATTTTCCTTTGTTGTTGGAGAGGACCCGAGTTCTTCCAAAATCTTTTGAGGATGAAAATCCTCTTGAGATTATTAGTTTTGGGGACCAAAGACCCCCTAGCTAGTTAGTGTGATTTCATCCAAGAATCACTAGTGAGCTTCAAGAAGATTTCCAATTTGAGGTTGCAAGTATGAAGATTTTTGAGTTGAAAAGATTTGATTGTGTAATGTCCCACCCCCTTTCTATATATATATTTTTTTGTTTATTTTCTGAATATTGCTGTTGTAACCTTTTGTGTTTTTGCTTGTTTAAAAATGCATAAATAAAACAGAAATAACCATAAACCAAATACCTAGTTGCTAAAACAAATAATTGCAAATACTCAGATGTAGATTAATCTTTAAAATCACAATAGAAACATACCCATTTCACTATTCATAAATTGCGGGATTGATATAAAATAATACAGCCAGTTAGATGCCACAAATTGCTCCAAATGGAGTCAATACAATGTTCAACCACTTTTCAAATGATATATTGCAGCAACAAACAATAAGGCGCCTCAAATTAAACAATACCCAACTCCCTGAATGGGGTGCTTTGCTCTAGAATTCCCATGCCTCCTTCCTTGGATGGTACGGCAAAAAAAGAATGGAATATGGTGGCTGGAGACTGTTATCTTTGGTTTATAATAGCAAATGAAATCTGAAAAATTCCGAACCAATTTTTTTTTGTTTTTTCAATTGCAAATTACAAACAAACGCACCCATTAAGGTTAGCTCTAAACCAAAACGATGCTGAAGCAACTCTAACCAGAATGTACACCAGGATCCCGATGAGGGCAAGGCGTGAGCATTGGTCAGAGGATTTGAATGCCGAAACAGAGCTGGAAAGAACTCTAACCAAGGATGGCGCCAATGATGGCGAGCATATGGTCAAAGGGTCTTAATTGAAATGCTTATACAAGAACTCTAACCAAGGATGCGCCGGCGAACGACGAGCATGTGGTCAGAGGGTCCCTACCATCTAATATACTGAAAGCAAACTCAACACCAAGTATGTGCTACCCAATTCCAGTATGGAAATGAGGCGACCATATGACGGAGATCAAAAGAATACAATTGCGATTACAGAAAGTAAAGTAAGACTAAGAGAAGTGCTGACAGTACTACTGTTCAGCTTACAATGAAATATATAATGCCTGCAAGATCAAGTATTAGAGCTCTTCAATTTGCTGCAACAATAAGGAATCTTTCACAAAACCTTTAATGATTTCCTAACACCAATCCAAGAAGGAGAATGCAGATTTCCTCAAATTTGTTATGACAGACCTGCATTTTAAATTATATAACCAACATGCCTGTAACCCACTAAATTGCTCATATATCACTCAAAACTGATCCAAATGACTTCAAGTTTGATGCAATAGACCTTCAAAAAGATGGCGCCTAGTTTAGTAATAAGAAATGGCAACTGAAAGTGGTTATTAATTATTGGCACGAATCCCCAGACACCCCAGAAAGTACGGCCTTCAAGGAATGACGAATTTGCTTTATAAAATCATAAACTTCATATTAAAATCTGCAAATATTCATGAAGAGTCACCTCCAATAGGGAAACACAATGAGACAATACCCAGAACGATTCTTTTTGTATTTTTTGACTTATGAATAAAAAGACAATCTGTTGTAATGAAATGCACTCCAGAATTTCACTAAAATGCAAATAAGCTGATCTACAAACCCACACAATGAATTACAATGCAGAAATCCACTACAAATCACTCAACACTAAACTACTTCACCACTAGTCGCTATTTTTCAAGCGAGAAGCAATGCCAAGCTAGGAGGCTTTCATTCCTCGAAGCAATCCCAAAGCCAATCCGGCAGCATAACATTTCTGTAGACAAAAGATGCTGAAAAGATAACCAATGGCTTCCTTTTATAATTTCCAGATGACTCTTCTCGAAACCCTACTCTTTTTTGTTGAGTCAAACCCTAATCCTCCAATAGATGGCATCCCACTTTTCCAAGCAAAATTTGACTTTTAATATAAACTTCATTTCTTCCTTGAAGTTGGCGCCCAACTTTAGCTTGGATTAAATCTTTTAATAATATTAATTTCCTCAATGAGGCACCTACCCATAAAGAACATCTTTTAAAAACAACTTAAAGTGAAGTTGCTAGGCCAAGGGGTCAATGTTAAAATATAACATTAAAACATGACTTAATTAAAATAATTCGACTTATCTCTCCAGTTATGCCCCAAAGCCAAAAATGAGTAAGCCAACTGATCTGCCTGAAGTAGAAAGCCGATTGTGCCAAAGCCAACAGGACCACTACCAAAAATAGAATTTACTAAAAATAGTAAATTCCTGAAAATGCTCAGAACGCCAGGAAAACATATCACTGCGAAGCTCTCTGAAAACCCAGAAAGAATCCGCCATTGAATCAACCACCCTCAAGCAAGAGCATCCTTCAAAACAAGAAACCCTAATTTTACCTTCTGACAAGCCTACGGGTCTCTGGAATAGGCCAACGGTCAACTGGAAAGATCATGCTCAAGAAGGGGACATTACAAAATCCTCCCTTTCCTCCGGCAAACACACTCTAATCCCAAGCGCTAAATGGCAATGCAAATGGTATCCAAATCCTTCCCAAAATACTGCAATGTGCTATGGCCTGGTTATAGGAATGGTATGGTCAGCAACCAGCAATAAAGGCATTCACAAACAACACCAATCTGCAATTATATTACCTGTGCATAGATCACTGAAATCAACCTCTAATCTGCAAACAAACAAACTCTAAAAATCTGCGATAACAATCTCCGACAAGACCTCTGAATGAAGCCTTCAGCAAGCAACCTTAGGAGATCTTTCACTCCTGCAGCTACTGTTCATTTCGAGGGTTTTTGTCCTCCAAAGGCAATGGACACCAGACATAAACCAGCAAAGGTCATATCTAAAATAATATTCAAGCATATCCAAATGAGCTCTCCAACCCTACTTTTATACTTTTCCACCAAACTTTCGAGAAGTTATATTTAAAAACACACTTTTAATAAAAATAACTCATTTTTGGTTCCAAAAGACCCTTTTTGAATAATAATAACAATATTTTGACATGCAAGGTAGTTGTTTTTTACATCCAAGATTTAAAACATTTCATCCCAGTTCCGATGAGCTATAACACTAAGGTGCTTTTTAAATATTTTAATTAATATTTGGCAAACTTAGTAAAATAATTAAAATAAAACCATTAATACACCAGTTTTACGGAAACTGCTGGAATGCATCGAAATTGAAAAATGACTACATTGGAGTGATCTTGGTGAAGAATAATGATAAATGGAGCCAACCGGGTGACTTACTATAAATAGACGCCCTCTCCAAGAATCTTGGAGAGCACACCGGAAGTCGGAAATCACCTCATATGAGTCCTCCAAACCTCCTAAGCTCATTGTAATCATCAAATAACTCCTTTGATCACGTTGACACACATCCATAAGGTCAATGCTAGCTGCACTACAAGGGAACCCACAAATGGCAACATGACATTTTGTTTGCTAAGTGTTTTTCAAAGATTTTGAAGTGTTGTGGGGTGATTCATAAAGTCTTCTAGCTGGCCGTAAATCCTGCTTTGCTATAGACCTTGCTTGGCCATACCATCAATCATGCTGATTGATTGAGGTGATTTCCTTTTAATTTGCTGCTATTATTTTAGTTGTCAAACCATTCCTTGCAGGCTGCACAAGTGAACAAGGGCAGATTTTCAGATTTTAAGAGTCATACATCATCATGGGGGGACATACCAGCTGGAAATGGGGGCGTGTGAACTCCTAGAGTGAATCACCTAAGTTTAAGAGCTCAAAATACCCTGGTTGGAGGTGCCTTGGATTGTTGTTGGTGTTTTATGTTGTTTGAAGGTGAACTTTGCTCATTTCCATGGAGTTTTGGTGAAATTTCTGAATGTTGTATTTGCTGTTACAGTCATACCAGTAGCTAAAAATCCTCTGTTTACTATATCAGACCTGCAATCATTCATTTGGTGTGTGTGGGTATTATTTGGGAGCAGTTTGAAGTGCATTTTGGTTGTTGTTTTGGTGTTGGAAGTGTTCTCATTTTTTAGTGTTGAATCAGCATTTTAGAATATTTGCTGAGTGTTTTCTTTCATGTCAGGTCTGATCAGATCTGGTTAGCAGTGATGAAACACACACTTATATTGGGGACAGGCGGGTGGGCAGGCGTTGGTGAATCAGTTTAGATCAAAACCTTCTTCTCAACTTAATCAAGCATAGCAATATTACTTCAAGCCCTAATTATTCATAGCATCATTCATGCAAGATGTAGCAATTAAGAACATGCACAGGTGACACAATTTTACGTGGAAACCCTTATGGGAAAAAAACCACAGAAAAATATTGCTTGTAATGTTCGTAGTCACCAACCCACCAGAGACTCCAATCCCCACAACTGAGCACCAACTCAGCAAGATACTCCAATCTCTTCGATAAGAGGCTCCAACCTCACTATAAGTAGGATGCTCCAACCTCCACAAGAACAATATGATAATTTAATTTGTAAATGCCCTAACACCTTCTCACAAATCTGCTAAATTTCCTCTCATAAATCTGCAATATAGTCTTCAGAAATCTGCAATAATGTCTTCACTAAATCTGCATTAATGTCTTCATAAATCTGCCATAATGTCTTCACAAATCTGCCACAAAACTATTCTTCAGATCTGCTGATATATAGAAAGATATTCGTTAAAAGCTTGCCTTGAAATAAACTTCACAATGCTTTATTATATCTCTTCCAAGGAGGGCGACTCTTTAGAAAAGAAACACATCTTTCCGAGAGAGATGACTCTTCATTTATAAGCACCTCTCCACATAGGTCGGCCAACGTTAATTATTTTTATTTTAAATTTCATTTGCTTTGCGCAAAGTGGGCACACTCTTCTAGGGGGTCGTCCCACTTTGGAAGGCCCTCAAAAAACACAAAATTAATTTATATATTTTATTTAAATGTCCCCAAATGGGGCAGCTCCAAGGAGGGGTCGTCCCAAATTATTTTAATTTTGTATTGTAGTTTAAAAGCCTCCAATGAGTGCATGACATGGGTCAGCCCATGTAGAAGATGCACAATTATTTTTTGCAAAATAACCTCCAAACCATTGACATCAATGACAACATTTTTCCAACAGGTAGCAGAAAGGTGTTATTAGATCTTCTCCAGCATTGTACTTCGTCCTTGCAAGGTATCTTGCTGTTAGTTCATAGTTGGCTTGGTTGATTCATGATCTTTGGCAGTATTTTGAGGTGCTATAACAGTTCTGTTATCATCAACACTTTATATATGCAATTTTCCTTATTTTCTGGTGTTTATAATGCATATGAACTAACCTTGTAACACTTTAGATGTACATACCACCGAAGGGTAGTCATTTCTATGCATTTAATATTGTAGACATCGGATGGTAGTACCGCCAGTGCGTTTGATCATTGCTTATTGAAGTATGTACTTGCCCCACGGAACAAGTGGTTACATTTATATTTTGCCTTCCCATTGAATAAGTGGAAGTGCCCTTTGATGTTAGTTTTATGATCAGATATGAAAAGCAGATTTTATTTTTAAAATCCAAAGAAGTAGACACAGCATATACCTTGGGAAAACCCTCCAACTTGAGGGAGGAAAAACCCAGCAACAATACATCACTTCTATATTGAATATCAAACAACAATGATCTTTACAATGAGGCCGGTTACAAGGCCAAACAGCAGCACCACAAATTGATGCAATAACAGATTATTATCTTGCTCTTTCTAGATGTCGAATTCAGCCTCCTTGAAGAACTTCGATCTGCTCTTGAACCAGTTCGCACTTCTCTATGAACTCGCACTTGTGAATGAATGAATGTAAATAGATGATAGAATGAACAATCAACAACTCTTATAAATACACGGGAGAGAGAGAAAGATCGCACCTCTTCAATGCATAATGTCGGCCTTCAATATGAACTGATATGTCTCCAAGGGTGGCGAACAAACAAAGTCGCCACAAGTAATTATTAACAATAATTAATCTTTTGTTTATGTTTGCAAGTGAAGCGCCTCTTCACATTAATATCAACTTAAATAAATTAAATAGCCAATAGGCTATATTGAATTTATTCCTTAAAAGTCGTGGCTGGAAGGATAAGGCCCAAAGCTGTTCTAATATCAACATTTGATTCCCACTAAATAAGTGGATGTTTGTGTTTCACACTCTGTTGAATAAGCGTGAAGTGTTCTTTATTTCATACTGCATAAGCACTTCACTGAATAAGTGAGATTGGCCGGTTTGCTTCCTAGTGTATTTTCTTTTCAGTTGCAAGTATTTCCTTTAATTGTATAGTCTTGAACATCATATGCTTTCACCTTTCCCATCACGGGAATTGGGTGATCAAAAAGTGGAAAGGATGTTCAGTTGGAAGTTATTTTCAAAACAAAATGAGGGGTGTATATGACATTCACATCCTCAAGCTCACCAACCCAATCTGAACATGAATCAATCAAAGGTTGTACTACACAAACACAAGGTCATTCAAGCACTTTGGAGTCAATTTGATGTGCTATTTTGTCTTAATGGCCTATAAAACACCCTAGATGCACTAACAACCAAAAGTGCTCAGGGTTGGGGTAAAATGCAGATGACAAACTTTTGAAGATTTAGTGTTGTGATATTGAAAAATTCCCACCACAAATCTATAAGGACACAACTTATAACTTTGTAAGGTATTAAGAATTTTAGTAAACTTCAAAGTTAAAATAAATTCTAAACTAAAATTAAACACAGTTTGTTTTTACATGGCTGCAAAGTGTCACTCCTACATATTTATAAAGTTGAAGTAAATAATGCCCTCTCTAACCTCTTATAAGTTTGTAACTCATCATGTACAAGATCTTGAAGGTTGTCATTAGGGATCAATCTCCCAATACAAGTGTTGAGGCAAAGGATATTCTTTGCTTCTGCTCTAAATGGAGTGGAGAAGAAAAATATGGGGTTCATATAGTAGGCAGCAACATGAATATGTTGGATTTGTTGGTTCCACCTCCATCAATAATGTGCCATATGGGTTCATATTTGATTCTATTTGACTCATACAAATGTTGAATTGTTTCTTTGGGTTATCCATGGTCTCATATAGATATCGCATGGGGTTTTTGTCCCCATCCACCAACTGCGAAACCCTAACCAACAGTTTTGAAACCTAAAACAAGAGAGTGAATGAAAGGTAATTAGGAAATTAAAGAAAATAAAAAATAAAAAAATCAGCAAATTAAGATATTACAAAAATAGTTAACTTTTTTTTTTTTTTAATAAAAAACTTACCTTGATGATCTCATACATGGTCTTGACAAATGTATCATTAAAAATGGTCTTCATGGCCAATTCCTGCAATAAATACTACGTTACCGGTCCGACCCCTAGACAGCTTGGGTCCTGGTCTGATCTGGCTTGGGTTCAGGGTCCGGATCTGATCCCTGGTGGGTTTGGGCAAGGTCCCGCCCACAGTCTATGGGTCAAACCCGGGCAAACCTAGGGGGAATTTGGGCAGATTCCATGGAAAACAGGCACTGCCAAGTACTCTCCAAGTTTTAAAGTTTTCTTACAAGTCTTCATCTATAATATCGTCATCCAATTGGACAATCTTCCCCTGATGTTACTTGATGCTTATCTGCAAGGAGAAATGCAACAATGTAGTTAATTTTAATATATAATAGATATCATGACATTCAAGTTTGACTAATTGACATTCTAATATTTTTTATTTTTATGGTGGTTTTGTTTAATATACAATATATGATAATATGGTGCTATGTTTGGTATTTGGAACTTAATTACTATTGTAAATATGCATATATTTTTTATTTTTATATGTTTTTGTATGGATGAACCCAAAACGAAGCCAACCCTAAATTTTTTTGACCGAAACTGCAAACCAAACCCTCAAACCCCAACTTGAACCAGTAACTTAGAATAGATGCTCTCCAACCACCTTTTGCTCAAAAACATGCGCTTAAGGTTGGGAAATTTAGTTGCTATGCTTTGCAAGGTAAATAAAGTAGTGGCAAAGCGTGTGACTCTTGAACGCATGAGCGCATTGCTATTAGTGTGCTCTCTTAGGTGATTTAGGATCCACGGGTGATTGTAGATGTATTTGGTAATATTACTTGCATTTTCCTTTGCACTCTTCACCTAACTTAATTTTTTAATGTCCTCAAAGAGAAGGTCAAGGCAACAAGCAAGACAAGGGCTCCAAAACAATGTAGGGTGCTTCAACTCTAGTAGTTTGCTAGCTGCTACATACGTAGATGCATTGTCTGTAACTATTTGGATAACATTATCGACTCCTAACTCCATCACCATCTCATCTAACAAGCTACACAAAAAGGAAATCAAGTGAAAAGAATTAATACTATTGGCACAACTCAAGATAAAATGATCATTAACAAGCCACCCTTGTTTAATTGTGGATTTTCTAATGGATGCCCGATAGCCAATGGCACATGACAATGATTTATAATTTTAAATTATCCTTGTGCAGTAGGTTCACAACAACATTTTACAATCCAGGAATTTCTGTGTTTTTATGGATGGCTTCTCACTACCATAGATTGCTTGAAACTTCCTTATGCTTGTTTACTACTTTGTGTTCAAGGTTGTAACAGTTTAGATTGTTTAGGAAAAATCAGCAATATTTTAGTGACAAACAATTAAACCTCTATAAGCATTTAAAAGAAATGTATTTGTTTTAACTTTTAACATTGAAAGCGAATAGATTTGATTTTGATCATGCACCTTGTTCACATATTAAACCTTACAGTTAAAGGAGTCAGGGAAAAAAATGGCTCATGTATCTATACGAATTGGTCAAATTATTTGTTGAGCAAAGTTGTGGCATAGCTTCGATATTTTACGGAGATGTGATAAAGAGGCTAGATTCTCCCTCCTTAGCCTTTATTTTCAAGGACAGATTTTCATAGCAGAGCCAAGACCATATATTAGTAGAAACCCAAACGTGAGAATTTTTGGAATGAAGGGCAAGATTTGGAAGTAATGTTGCAAAGGGTGGGTAACTGGACAGATTAATATTTAAGCTTTGTGGTGCATATTTAAATTTTTAATAATCATTGCCTCATGGTCACAACTCAGATAGGGACTCACACATATTCATTTACGTACCTCTCACAATGTCTAAAGACTAAAATGTCGAAATGTTAAACCCTTGTGACATCTAAACTGGTTCACAGTCGTGGCTTCTGAACCTGTAAAACTCTCAGTTGTCGGTGTGTAAATAATGTGAAGATATAATGATGAAATTGCATTGTGTCACATGTTATTAGTTAATTTGGGTGAGTTAAACTGCTTAGTATCCACAATTTTTATGTCTATAATCGTGGCAAGTTTTTGACATAACTTGGTGCTCTGTTTTCCCGCGAGTCACTCAGCTTGAGTTTTGACTCGCAATTTCTCACATATCCTGCAAGCAATCACTGAGTTTTAATCTATGATCTTGGTATTGTAGTGCACAAACAAGAAGCCAATTTTCCAGTATTGTGCTAATCTATCGTATTCTTCAAACAAAAGATTATGAGAATTTCATTCTGTTCATGTAGCAGAGTACAATGGGTTCTTGAAAAGCTACCTAAAAACTAAAGCCAAATTTCCATTACTGTGCTAGTCTATTGTATTCTTCAAACAAAAGAGAATGAGAAGTTCATTCTGTTCGTGCAGCAAAGTACAATAGATTCTTGAAAAGCTATCTAAAAACATCCAAACTGTCCCATGGTGTCTTAAGGGTGATGCCAGTAGGTCTTGTGAGTAGGTTCCAAATTATTTGAATATGGAATGTTGGACACCTCTGTTGGACTGTGGACTGTGTGTGGTCTGCCTTTCTTAGTGAGATGGAGGCTTGTCTTAGTATTATTGTGCATGAATATTAAGCCATTTATCCTGTATAGAGCAAATCTAATGCATTCTTTAAACAAAACAGTATGAAAAGTTCATTCTGTACATAATGGTATATTGGATTCTTGAAAAGCTGTTGTCTAAGGATGAGGACAGGTTTTATGATTTAGTTCCAAACCATTTGTGTTTGGTATGTATAACTGTGCCTATGTTGGCTAATGGTAGTGAAGTAGAGGCTAGTCTTGGTATTGCAATGCGTGAACATTAAGCTGTTAAATTGGTATCAAACTAATCTATTGGATTCTTCAAAAGAAGCATTATGACATGTTCAATCTCTGTGCATCTGGGTACATTGGTTTCTTTCTATCTCTTTCTGTCAATCCATTTGTTAATGGTATTGCAGAATGATTTATTTGAAATACTTGTTGCTGAAATTTCCAATCTGCCATATACATTGAAGATGGAGAGTGTTGCTTTGACAGAATGATCGCATCTCTTAAATTTTAAGCTAAATGATAGAATGTAATTTCTCTTAGTATTTATGGTAGGATCCTGCATGTATGAATTTAAATATAATGATTTTGTGGTTATGGGTAATGTCAAAACCATAAAATTCTAATTTAGTATACCTATAGATGTACTTGGCTGAATGATAGCTCTACTTGTTTAATTTGTTTTCATGGAACAAGTTACACATATGCTGATTATATTGAGAATATACTATTTTTGACGATAATTGTTTAAATACTAGTAGAGACCTGTATAAACTTGTCTGCTATTTTCATTCAAAGGTATTACTCAAAATTTTTATAATCTATGGTACTGGGGTTTGATTGATGGACCTTTCGAGACCTTTCCTTGGCCCCTGTGGGACCTCTGGAGCATCGCTTGCCCTATGAATTGATCTGTTCAAAGTAAGATTCTGTTTTTCTCAGGATGCATTTAACAACCATTTCCAGGGAGTATACCATGACTACATTAAATATTTCTCTTCAGGAGTAATCCCATAATGTGGTTTACAGTTCTGTGTTTGTAAATTTTAGTAATTGATATTTGAAGCTGCACTTTTCTGTCTCAACTTAGTTCATATATTAGAAGTGGTTTTGTTTCTCAAGATTAATATAATTTTTTAATATGAACTTACTATATTTAGGGTAAGATTCATTTCAAGGAGAGGATAAAGCTTGTCCTACTAGACTAAGAGGTCTATAATGGCATGTAACTTAGTTATTACTCATGGTAGTAATTTTTTATGTTCAGTGATCTTTTCATTTAATGTTAAGGTTATTCTTTGAGGTTGGTGGACTCGGAAGGTCATATAGCTCCCAGGGGAATAATTGTTGTGCTACTTATCTTTGATTTCCGAATCACTATTGTTTTCTAATACTTTTGAGTTAAAAAATATGATTATCAGAGGTTTACACTGTTTTTAACAGACATGTTTCTTAGAGGTGCTCGTCATTTTCAATTTTGGTGCAGGAAGTCCTGCGCTGGATCAAATCTGTAGTTGCGGAAATTGGTACAGATGTTAGTAATGATCAGCTTAAGGAGTATGTTTGGAAGACATTAAAAAGTGGACAGGTATGAGCTTATGATCTTTTTAATGGGTAGGATTAGAGTTTGTATTTCTGTGGTAGATCTGGAGTGCAGGTGGATTGTCAGGCTGTTTTAATAATATTCAAGACCAGTTAGGTGTCATCAGTTGTCGAGATAGCAATTTTTCATATTTAACACATTATAACATTACATTCCTTGCTTTTGTTATTCTTAACATTGAAGACTACTGCTTGATTATTTTCAGACTATGCTTATTGTTATTTTTATTCTATTATTACTCTTCTTTATCCTCCTGGAACTTTGTTTACAGGTTGTTCCTGGTTTTGGTCATGGAGTCCTACGTAAAACAGATCCAAGATATACGTGTCAAAGGGAATTTGCGTTAAAGCACATGCCTGATGATCCCTTGTTTAAGTTGGTTAGAATTTTGTACCCCTTGCATACTATGCGTGCCTTTTTTATTCCCTTTCCTTGAACTTGCACGTTGAAAAAACTTTTATCTTTCTTGTTTTAGAGAATATAAGTTAATGCAATTTTTTTCTAATCTTTCAAAATGGATTATGCAGGTTTCAAAACTGTTTGAGGTTGTTCCACCAATTCTCACAGAACTAGGGAAGGTAGGTCCCTCTTCGTAAGTAGGTTTGTCATTTGATGTTTGCTTGTGTTTGATGGACTCCCTCAATCATTAGGTTATGCCATTCCCATTGCAGAATGCCAATTTCAATTGGATATATGTTTCTACCGGGAAATTTTAATGCTCTCATACATAACTTATATTGAAACCTGCAATCTTTAAAGTTTCCTTGCTTGTAGCAGTCATCAGGAGGCATCTGTAATGAGCGGAATTAAATAGTGAACTTCTGAAAAATGGACTGTGAACTGGTTATCTTAATTTATACATCACATCTTGTATTGTGTTCCTCTGATTCCTGATGTTCATTTCTTAAGGGTTACATGGAAATTGTTATTTAATAAAATATTGTAGGCTGGCTGGCGGATGTTCATCTTTTACAAATTTTTCATTATGGAAATAGAACTTTGTTTTGAAGCTGAGGCCATGCCTATATTTTAGATGTATTGCTCACGAGTTGTTGGAAATTTTATAGGTGAAGAATCCATGGCCTAATGTTGATGCACATAGTGGGGTGTTGCTAAATCATTTTGGCTTATCAGAGGACAGGTCATAATCATTTGTTGATTTTTATTTAAATTTCATGCTTAGGATACTGGACAGATTTTGCTTTGATAACTTTCCTGGGGATTTGTTTAGCATGAATTATGATGAATTTGAATTGATAGTGGCTGACATGTTGGTCTTTTGTAGGTTCTTTACTGTCCTTTTTGGGGTTTCCCGTGCTCTGGGCACTTTATCACAGGTATCTGTTAGGTATAACTTTCATGTTACTGTACTATGAGGTATTAACAGTTTCTACGTTTATAACATGAACAATGATTTGCAGCTTATATGGGATCGTGCTCTTGGATTACCTCTTGAGAGGCCAAAAAGTGTAACAATGGAGTCACTAGAGAACTACTGTAAGAAAAATACTGCACGAGCAGGTGCTTGAAGATGCTCTAAGTGCAAGAGGCAGGTAGACAAATTGCTGCATAGTAAATTCTCCTGTGCAAAATATATATTGAAATAAAAATCAGCATTTGTTTTGGAAACAATTTTGGCATGTGGGCACTGTCACGGTGGAATGTCTTGTCAATTTGTAGTAATTTCCAAGGAGTGTAGTGTACAGTTGTCTTAGATGACGTGGTCTTGTTTCAATCATGATGTTTGTTATGTCACATAAATTTCATGACGAAATATAATGAGGGAGAAATCAAAATGAGCATTGGAGTGTCAAAACAATTTTGATGTACTTGCCCCCAGCAATGTGGAATGCTAAATTACAATGCAATAATTTGAAAGGAACACAGGCTATAGTTTTAAAAAATTTAGTGGTCTAGATCTGTTTTCAAAGTGGACTATTTCTCAGAAATTCTGCATTGCATGTGCCTGCTAGGGTTTGAGATCCATTTTAAATTTCAAAGGCCAACTTTTAGCTTGTGAATCCATTTGTTTTCAAGAGTTTGCATGATAATTGAGAAGTTCTTTAGTATAAAACTGTTTGAAGTTTATTTGCATTGGATCAGACTTAAGTGATCGTGATCAGGATGAGGAACAAATGATGGGATGATTTATAGATCTAGTTCAATGAAAAATTTATGTAGTTAAAGAGCGATTCAAGGATGCTTAGGAAAAGAAAAATGAAGAAAAAAAATAGTAAAAGGAAATCAAAGCCATGATACTAATTAGAGCTGATCAACAGCCCCCATCAATGCCATAATATCATCATTAGGGTAATGATGACATGGAGGACAAAGGGTTGATTTTAGTATGTACTCTCAAATAAATGGTGTTAGCTTCCTTTAGCTTGTGAATCCATTTGTTTTCAAGAGTTTGCATTATAATTGAGAAGTTCTTTAGTATAAAACTGTTTGAAGTTTATTTGGATTGGATCAGACTTAAGTGATTCATGATCAGGATGAGGAACAAATGATGGGATGATTTATAGATTTAGTTCAATGAAAAATTTATGAAGTTAAAGAGCAATTCAAGGATGCTTAGAAAAAGAAAAATGAAGAAAAAAAATAGTAAAAAGATGCTTAGGAAAAGAAAAATGAAGAAAAAAAATAGTAAAAATAAATTAAGAGTGGGGAATGCATTGAAATGTCAATAGGAAGAAGGGCCAAAGGCTCCAGCACACTAATTAGTCATTCATTCATCTTTAAACTCTTACATTCTAAATTCATTGTATTTATAAAGCCTTTCAACCTACTAACTACCCAAACTGATAACAACCAACTAGCACATAACTAAAAATTAACATCTGTCATGCACTGATTAATTACAACATAATGAAGAAAGGGATTGCTCGAAGTAAACAAAGTAGAAGAAAGAATGTGTTTTTTTATACATATATTTTTTGATATTTTAATTTATTTATTATATTGGGGTTCTATTAAGTGCCTATTAAGTGCCCCAATGCACTTACATTCTACATTCATTGGATTTATAAAGTCTTTCAACCTACTAACTACTCAAATCACTAATGACCAACTAACACAACTAAAAACTAACATATACACATTATGTCATGCACTACTTAATTCTAACAAAATAAGTAAAGGGATTGGTTGAAGTACATAAAATAAAAGAAAAAATTGTGTTTTTTAATATATATATATATATATTGGGGTTCTATAAAGGGCTCCAATGTTATTAAATTGCAAACACATACATAACTAATTGCATAAACTAGGCAAAAATGGAAACCTTGATAGTAAAAGAAATTGCAATAGGATGACTGTTAAATTTAATCAAATCTAATCAGATTATATTCTAAGGGAGAATAAGTAAATCCTAGATCTCAATTTATTTGTATGAATTCTAAGTCAGATTTCTAAAGTCTTTGTTTTAGATCCTTTGATTGTAGAACATCTATCGATTTCAATGTCTACAATAGAAGATTGTAATCATGCTTTATACTTGTAGGAGGAGACACGCTTTCAAGGGGAGACACGCCCTATGAGAGGACATGTCCCTTGCGTGTACGTGTTTCCTTTAGTCAACTGATAATAATCGGTGGCTAACATCAAACACACACATGTATTTATTAAACATCGTTTAGAGTATATAAAGTTTGATCATCATTTATAATTTGAATTTTATTCATGCTCAAAAATTTGAATTACTTACTTTCAGAAGTTATATATTTAATAAGTAATTTCGATTATATATAAATGATGATGGTGCATAAATGCAATCATCATTTATATCTGACCGAAGCTATCTTAAATCAACACTCCCTCTTAGCTAGGGAAGATAACTCAAAACAAGTAAGAATAGATATCACCTTACACGTGATATCAAAGATATGGTATGATTCCAAAATTTTGTCAGGTCACATGACATTCTTTATAACGCATCTTTATTATAGTATGTGCACTGACATCAAATCATATGATGTCTACCATAATAGTTCATGGCATGTCCACGGATATATATAAATATATCCACCATGATTATTTCATAAGGAACATAATGATCTTCAATTTTTATATCAAATCACATGATAACTATCAAGATGTCCATGAGATACTATCATGATATGTCCACATATATCAAGTCACATGATATTTATCATGATAGTTCAACACATCATTGTAGAGTCGTCACTTTACAATGTCAAATACAAGTGTTCATTATTAGAAAGATCGCCACCTTTCAATAATGTACACAGGGGGAGAGAGGGCCCATAAAGTCATAGAGTCACACACATGACAAAAGAGTTTACACATCAAACATTTTTAAATATATTAGTACAACTAAACAATTTAAATCTCAATTATAATATCAAATTACATTTCAACCATATCAAGTTTCTTCTTGAAGTGTTCAACTTTAACTTTGGAGAGAGGCTTGGTGAGAATGTCTGATGTTTGATCATTTGTACTAATAAACTCAAATTGGATCACATTCCTTTCTACCATGTCTCTTACATAGTGATAAGGGATCTCAATATGCTTAGATCTATCATGGAATATTGGATTTACTGAAAGCTTGATGCAACTCTGATTATCACAATGGATAGCGGTAGGATTCAAGGGCTCACCAAATAGTCCCACTAGCAGTTTCTGAAGCCATATTGCTTCTCGTGCCCCCATAGAGGCGGCAATATATTTAGTTTATGTCGAGTTTTGTGCTACTGAAGATTGTTTTCTGCTGATCCAAGAGATCATAGCCGATCCTAAACTGAAGCAACATCCTGATGTGCTTTTCCGATCGGTTACACTTCCAGCCCAATCTGAATTAGAGTATCTATGTAGATCTAGTTGGTCATTTCTGTAAAGAAGACCATATCCAATAGTGCCTCGAAGATATCTCAATATGTGTTTCACAACCATAAGGTGAATTTCCTTTGGCTCACACATGAACTGGCTTAGAGCATTCACTGCATAGCAAATATCAGGTCTGGTGTTAACCAGGTACATCAATGATCCAATCATTTGTCTATATAGAGTGGAATATGCAAACTTAGATTCTGATGCTGCTTCTTTTAGTTTGTGAAGATTGGTTTCCATAGGTGTAGGCATGGGTCTACAATCCAACATTCCAAATCTCTTCAGAATATCAATAGTATACTTTCCTTGATTTAGTATGATGCCATCTGATTTCTGCCAGACTTCTAAACCCAGGAAGTAATGTAAAATGCCCAAGTCTTTCATGTCAAATTTTGAAGTTAGATCCTTATTTCCTTGAGCAATGAGGTGATCTTCTCCTGTTATCAACAGGTCATCAACATATAAAATAATTATTAGCATATCACCTTTAATTACCTTAAAATAAAGATTTGGGTCTGCATCATTCTTGGGAAATCCTAGTCCCAAGAGATAGCTGTCAATTCTTTCATACTAGGCCCTGGGAGCCTGTTTAAGTCCATATAGAGCTTTCTTTAATCTGCATACATGTGATTCAGGTTTATGTATCACAAAACCTTTAGGCTGCTCTAGATAGACTTCCTCTTCAATGGTCCCATTCAGGAAGGCAGTTTTCACATCAATTTGATGGATCTTCCAACCTTTAGCTGCTGCAATAGCTATCACTGCTCTCACAGATGTGTATCGGGCAACAAGTGCAAATGTCTCTTCATAATCAATGCCTTCCTTTTGTGAAAATCCTCTGGCCACAAAGCGTGCCTTGTGTTTTTCTATACTGCCATCAACAACATGTTTGATTTTGAAGAGCCATTTGGAAGAAACAATAGATTTCTCTTTTGGTCTAGGCACTATATCCCATACATCATTTTTCAAAATGGACTGACACTCTTCTATCATTGCATCATTCCATACTTGATGTTTGAAGGCTTCTGTATCACTGGTGGGTTCTGAATTGATGATTTCATTTATTAGGGCAACATAGCTAGAGAACCTTTTGGATCTCTTACTTTCCCTAAAGGTTCCCTTGGGTGTTGCATGATTCTCAGCTTCTTTAATCATTTTCCTAGCCCAAAGTAGTCTCTTCTTGCTATTGTCATTTGGATTCTCTTTTGAAGCAGATTGAAATTCACTTATTGTTTCTTCAGGATACTCCCTCTGAATCTCAGGAGTAGGTTCCACTTCTAAGTCTCTAGGGGAAGTATGAATTTCTATCTCACTTGAACTCCTCGCCCTTTTGAATGCAAGGTTTTCTTCAAAGATGACATCTTTGCTTAGCTCAATTTGTTTATGCTCGGGTATGAATATCTTGTAGGCTTTGGAGGTTTCACTATATCCCACAAATACCCCTTCTTTCCAGAAGGTTCTAGTTTGAATCTCTTTTCTTTAGGTACATGAATTTAGACCGGGCAACCAAAAATCCTTAAGTGACTAATGTCAGGTTTTATACCTGTGAAAGCTTCTTCAGGAGTCTTGTTGTCTAGATGGGAATGTGGACATCTATTTTGGATGTAAACAACAGTCCTAGAGGCTTCTCCCCAGAATGAGGTTTCTATGTTCTGGTCAAATAACATTGCTTTTGTAGCTTCTACAATAGTTTTATTTTTCCTTTCAACAACACCATTTTGTTGAGGGTTGTAGGTTACTGTAAACTCCCTCTTAATCCCAGCATTTATGCAAAATTCCTTAAAGATTTCAGAGGTGTATTCCTTCCCATTGTTTGTCCTAAGAATTTTGATTTTCTTCCCGAAGAAGTTTTTAGTGAGAGCTTTTAACTCCTTAAACCTTTTAAGGATTTCCATTAACTCTTTACACTTAAGAAAATAAATACAGGTCTTCCTAGAGTAGTCGTCTATAAATATTACATAATATAGGAAGCCTGTCATGGAGGGTACAAACATAGGTCCACATAAATCAGAGTGAACCAGTTCTAACACTACTTTGGTTTTACTCAAACTATTATGGAAGGATCCCTTTGTATTCTTTCTTAGGGCACACCCTTTACAAGCTCCTTCATGAGTTTGTTTTAATTTAGGCAATCCTGTTACTAGTTTTTCCACAGAGGGTAGGGCACGGAAATGAAGGTGTCCTAATCTTCTATGCCAAATTTCATTTGAATCAGAAGTATCAAGGGTAAGGGCTTGCTTGACTTTAGTGCACAATTTGTAAAGATAACCTTGTCTTATACCTATGGTTTGAGCTTTCTTTATAGTTGAGTTCTTAGGCCATGCCAGAACTTTCCCATCCATAAAGGTAACCTTATATCCATTGTTTTTAAGAGCAGAGATGGATATTAGATTCCTCTTTATTCCAAGTACGAATAAAACTCCAGTGAGTTGAAGGGAGAAACCAGATTTCAATTTGATGGAGCAAGTTCCAACCCCTTTTACAGGATGTGCATAATCATCCCCAATAGTTACTTCTTCATTAGTCTCTTCAGTCATAGTGTCTAGGTGTTCTCTGAACCCTATGATGTGCCTTGAAGAACCACTACCAATTACTCGGTTGTTGATATTGTTAGATACTTGACTTGATAAGGCTGAATAGAATACAAATTTCTCAGAGTCATGGTCTGAATTTGATTTTCCTACTTTAGCAAAAGATGCTTGTTGTTTTGTTCTATCAGGGCACTTCATTGCATAGTGCCCATATTGATCACATCTGAAACATTGTATTTGAGAAATGTCTTTCCTCTTCTTGAATGATCCTTTTCCATAGGAATTTCTCTTTCTCTTGAATGATCCTTTCCTGTAAGAATTCTTCTTACCCCTTTTATTAGATGTTGTGTTGAGCACATGAATATCCTCATCTATGGGTTTCTGTTTGTTTTCTTTTGTTGAGAGTCTTGTTTCTTCTTGTAAGCAGTCAATTCTTAGCCTATCAAATTTAGGGAGTTTAGATCTTGCACTTATTCCTTGAACAAATGACTCCCATGAGTTTGGTAGGCCTCCTAGACCTATCAACGTTAACTCCTTGGTATCAATTTGGTATCCAATTGTTGATAATTGATTCCTTAGTTCAGTGATTCTCATGAAGTATGTATTAATAGTTTCTCCTTTGTTTATTTGAACATTGTTGAGTTGTCTTTTTAATGCAAGAGTCCTACTGGTGTTGTTTATTTCGAAGGTTCTCTCAAGGGATTTGAACATTAGATATGTAGTCTCATCTTTTGACAAAATAGGTACTATATGGTCCCTAATTGCATCTACTAAGATTTTCATAGCTTTCTCATTGTTTTCAATCCATTGAGTTTTCTCTGGATCACCCTCTGGTTCTCTCTTGTTTTCTTTCACAAATGAATCTAACTTATTTTATTTTAGAATCATCATGATTCTGAATTTCCATGATGTGAAGTTGTTTGCACCTTCAAGACGGTCGTCAAATCTGATCACACTTGACATTATGAAGAATGTGATGTGAATTTGATTTCTTGAAAAAAAATGATTTTCCTAAATAATTTGATTATTTAATTTGATTCAGAATTTTTGAACGTGGCTCTGATACCATGTTAAATTTAATCAAATCTAATCAGATTATATTCTAAGGGAGAATAAGTAAATCCTAGATCTCAATTTAGTTGTATGAATTCTAAGTCAGATTTCTAAAGTCTTTGTTTCAGATCTTCTAATTGCATAAGATCTATCGATTTCAATGTCTACAATAGAAGATTGTAATCATGCTTTATGCTTGTAGGAGGAGACACGCCTTCAAGGGGAGATGCACCCTATGAGAGGACGTGTCCCTTGAGTGCACGGGTTTCCTTTAGTCAACCGATAATAATCGGTGGCTAACATCAAACACACGCATGTATTTATCAAACATCGTTTAGAGTATATAAAGTTCGATCATCATTTATAATTCAAATTTTATTCATGCTTAGAAATTTGAATCACTTACTTTCAGAAGTTATATATTTAATAAGTAATTTTGATTATATATAAATGATGATGATGCATAAATGCAATCATCATTTTTATCTGACCGAAGCTACCTTAAATCAACAAAGACCAAACAGGACAAAATCCTAAGCTTACATATTGAATTAAAGACCCTAATAAATATGAAATTTATACCATGGAACTAGAAAAAGCATTTGCCTTATGGAAGTTCTAACACATTAGCTTTTAACATGCCACAACCTTACGAGGGAGTTTTCCACCTATTGTAGGTTGTAGAGTGCACATCATTAATGGACACATTAACTAATTTTATAGGTAGAATTTGTAGCCCTTCCTCCAACTTTAGTTTAGTAACTTTAATCCCATTTTCTGCCTCAATACATTACATTGCACAAACCACATGGCTATTTTCCAATATAGGCAGAGTATGCCCACTAATAAATAACTTTGAACACTTGTTTATGAGGAGAGATAGCCAAACTTTTCATTACTAGATTTGTGTCTTGACAAGAGGCATACAAAGCACAAACATGTTCTATTAGTGTTAAAACCCATAATTCAATAATCACATATCTACTCCCTTTGTGTCTATGAACAACTTTTTTATGCTCCTTAGAGGAGGAAGCTAGCCTATCATCCAACTTATAATCCAAATCCAATTTTGGATACAAAAAGAGAGTTGCCAAGCTTTCATAAACCTCCACATCTACCACCACAACTTGTAGTTTTTCGTTAAAAGTTATCCATAACAATGACTCAATTTAAGCTAATCGTTGTCACGCATAGCATTTGAACCAAGTACAACTTTCATTGCTCTAATTCCAAAATACCTCACAAATATTAGACAATGCCAAAGAGAATGCCATTCCCATTATGTTGAAAACTTGAAAGAGTGTCCTAATGGAGGCCAATGGTGAAAACCCATGAGGATGCAAAGGTTGGTAACATGAGAACACACCCCTAACATGGCAAGGCTAGTTAAAGTCACTACAAGCCAAGGGAACAAGTGTAGTACCTACAACTAACTTGTGACACTTGGAGAGAGACCTATGACATATGAGGGAACATGAAAAGGGACATCTTTATATGTATTCATGAACATATATGTACTACATAATAATATTAGGCAAATATGTGATAGGATTAGATAAGAGAATGTATATGAGAGCAAGAGTAGATATAAGGAAGTGAGTGTGTGTGTGTGTGTGTGTGTGTGTGTGAGAGAGAGAGAGAGAGAGAGAGAGAGAGAGAGAGAGAGAGAGAGAGATTATTGTATGAAAGACAAACATGTATTGAGGAACTAATGATTATGCATGAATAGTTTTTGTGAATAATTTATTTTATGTATTATGGAATCTACCACACTAATTTGTAATCTATTGTTAGGATTAAGGTGCCATCTGGTGGAACCCCTAAAAATTTGTGTTCCATTGATAAATTTTGCAAATTTCGTCCTGTTGTCCTAGTCTGGGCGTGTCATAGGGTTTAGGATTTCAATCGTTCTTATGTTTCAAGGTCTATATGTATGCTTAAACTCCATAAAACCCTAGGTGTCAATCCCTTTTCAAGTTTTCTAATTCGTTGTTGACTGGTGTTTACCCGTCAAATTGATTCAAATATCATTTCATATCATATAGGTCGCAAGCCTTTTATTTTAGCCTTTTCCTTAGTTTGGGTGAAATATTTCGGCATTTGTCTAATGTCTAGGTTTAACTTTATGTCCCCACCTTTAATCAACCTAGTCAGGGCCCTTTTTAATTTGTTGACTCTCAGCACGTGCAGTTTTAAGTTTTTATGAAGGTTGTCAAATCTGTGAGATTAAATCCTGATTGTTCCCCGTGCCCCCGCTTGGGTTTAATTGTTAGTTTTATGATAAAAAATGAAAGCAATTAGAAAATGCAACACATAAGACAATGAACACTACAAGATACCCTGGGAAAACCCTCCAACTCGAGGGAAAAAACCCAACAAATATATCGCTTATATATTTTAGGAGTAAGAGCAGAAATCTGCTTACAACTCAGGCCCAACACAAGGCTGAATTTGATACAATGAATAATAGCACCTCTCCTAGATGCGAAGATATAGAATATGTTTCTCCTTGAGATCGATCTGCTACTACAGAATGATGATTTGCTGCTACAGAATGATCTGCTGCTCAAGATCATGATCTGCTGCTACATAATGATGATCTGCTGCTACAAAATGATGATTTGCTGCTACATAATGATGATCTGCTGCTACAAAATGATGATCTGCTGCTATAGAATTATTTTATGCTCAAGATCATAATCTGTTGCTCAAGATCATGATTTGATGCTCAAGATCATGACCTGCTACTGAAGTGCGAACTTCTCCAAGGAGTTCGAATATGGTGAATGGACTTTTCTTGAGAATGAATCGAATATCTAATGAATGGGAAATGACCTTGTATATATACACAAGTGGGGAATACATCAAGGGAGGTCGGCCTCCAATAGGAAAATATATTTACAAATAATTAGTGTGAACTGCAAGGAGGGTCGACCAATTAAGAGATAATATAACTTCCAAGTGAAGTGCCCCTTCACTTAATTATCACAATGAAATAAATAGCCAAAGGCTATATGCAATTTCATGTCTTCGCCTAGGCTAGAAGAATGAACCCGAAGTTGCAATAACTTCAGCACTCCCTCTTAGCTAGGGAGGAATACTTCCAGCAGTATATGACACCTCACCTCATCGTGATGTCAACCACTATGACAACTCCCATATGTGTAAAAGTATCATATCACCTCATCGTGATATTAACCATCATGGATCTCCCATGTATGGAAAAGGAACATATCACTTCATCATGATATTAACCATCATGGCTCTCCCATGTATGGAAAATGTACATAAGTGCCCATCACTCAATCGTGATATCGACACCTCATCATGACATTCACCATGGCTACTCCCAGAGGGTGAAAAGTACAAGTACAAGAAAATCATCACGGACTCTCTCACGTGATGTTGTCATGGCGTCACACACATGACATCCACCATGGCTCTCCCAGAGGGTGGAAACAAGGGCTTTCACCTTGAAATTCTCTCATAGAGAGAAATGCATTAACAAGGGCTTGCACCTCAAATCTCTCTAACAAAGAGAAATGCATTAAAGAAAATTTGAAGTTCACTGATGTTGAGACTCCTTCTCAGCTAGGGCTTCATTCTCCACATTACCAAGCTTGTCTCGAAAGTACACAAACTTTACTCTGGCAAGAAGCTTGGTGAGAATGTCTATCGTCTGCACATCAGTGTTGATATACTTCAACTAGATTGCTTTCCTCAATACCATATCTCTGATATAGTGGCATTTGATCTTAACATGTTTGGTTCTGTCATGAAACAGTGGATTGAAAGAAAGTTTCACACAAATATGATTATCACAATGAATGACAATCAACTCCATTGATTGTCCAAACAATCTTGCAAGGAGCTTTTGAAGCCACATTGCTTCTCTAACTACCACACAAGCTGCAATATACTCGGCCTCTACAGTGCTCAGTGCCACTGAAGACTGGTTCCTGCTACACCAGGAGATCATTGTAGGCCCTAAACTGAAAGAACATCTAGAGGTGCTCTTTCGATCAGTGACACACCCTGCCCAATCAAAATCAGTATATCCATGCAACTTCAAGTCTACACTAGAAGAATATCTCAAGCCATATCCAACTATGCCACACAAGTATCTTAGGATATGCTTTGCTGCAACTAGATGTATTTTCCTTGGTTCACACATGAACCGACTAAGTGCACTCACTGTATAGCAAATATCTGGTTTAGTATTGACTAGATACATCAAAGATCCAATCAGCTGCCTGTACATAGTAGGATCCACCAAATCTGAACTAGCTGTAGCCTCCTTAAGCTTCTGAAAATTGGTTTCCATAGGTGTAGACATGGATTTGAAATCCATCATACCAAATCTCTTCAAGATGTCAATAGTATACTTCCCTTGATTCAGAATAATCCCATCCGGCTTCTACCAAGCTTCTAAATCAAAGAAGTAGTGCATGAGACCAAGATCCGTCATTTCAAATTCAAAAGGTAGCTCCTTCTTACATTTGATAATGAGGTGATCTTCTCTAGTAAGAATTAGATCATCAACATATAGAACCAAGTTCAATGCTTTTCCATCAATTACCTTGAAGTACAGGTTTGAATCAACATCATTCTTGGAGAAGCCCAAGCCAATCAAGTATCGATCAATTCTCTCATACCAAGCATGTGGAGCCTGCTTAAGACCATATATAGCCTTCTTCAGTCTACAAACATGAGACTTCTTCCCATGAACCTCAAAGCCCTCAGGTTGCTCAACGTATACCTCTTCCTCGATCACACCATTCAGAATTATTGTCTTCATGTCCATCTGGTGTATCTTCCATCCTCTAGATGATGCAATAGAAATGATGGTCCTAACAAATGTATAACGAGCAAATGGAGCAAAGGTTTCCTCATAGTCTACTCCCTCTTTCTGAGAGAATCCTCTAGCCACAAATCTATCCTTTTACTTCTCGATGCTCCCATCAGCCGCATGCTTGATCCTGAAGAGCCACTTGGAAGATACAACTGATTTGCCTTCAGGTCTAGGTACAATGACCCAAACATCATTCTTGAGGATGGATTGATACTCCTCAACCATAACATCTTCCCATACTTGCAGACTAGTAGCTTCCTCAACACCAGAGGGTTCTGACTCGATGATTTGACTCATCAAAGCAACATAGCTTGAAAACTTATGAGGTCTCTTGCTTTCTCTAAAAGTTCCTCTTGGGGCTGCAATTCTTTCTACCTCCTGTATTGTTTGCCTAGCCCAAAGAGGTCGCTTACGACCAATCACAATGTCTGTAGGCCCATCAGTAGGTTCCAAAGGCTCAACTGGATCATCATCTTCCTTAGGATCAATAGCCTCCCTCTAAATATTAGGAGTTCTTGCATCAACCTCCTGACCTCTTCGTCCAAGGTTGCCTCTATTGGTTTGACAGACTCCCTTTGAAGGTTAATTCCTCCTCTTCAAAGAAACCGATTATAGTGACAACCTGAATACGTTCTTCCTCTTCGAGAGATGTATTCAGTCACCAACTCAATCCCAAGGCTGCAAGTTGTCTCCATTCTTCAACCTATAGGATGCATCAAACTCTTTTTCTCTTGAAATAAATCTCTAATGCTTATTAGTCTATCTTGAAAGCATTAAGGAGAGATTACTAATAGTTCATGGAGCTCAACTATCTCGAAGAGAAATATCAATGCTAGAAGCATACATGATTGACTATCTCAATGTTATAGCATGAATTAATAACTACATAACAAATTCATGAACATTATTCAACCATGCAATAATTATCTTATTGAAATCAGAATCTCCTTAAGTAATCCCAGATAATTAATTCATCATTCATCTTTGTTGATTCTGATATGTCTTTCTTTCATCTTTACTGCACTCGGAAGAGCTAATCTCAACATAAAAAAAGACAATCTACACAGATTTCATTACACAACCAACATATAGAACCAGACTTCTCAAAGGATCGAGGATCTATCACAGTTCATGCATATAGAGAATGAAATAAATCACAATCATAATTTCAGTTCTTCTTTTATTTCAGAGTCACACTCAGAAATTAGCATGAAACAACTTGCAATGAATAATTGGTAACTCCATATATTCTTATCCTAGTGATCACTATTTACTGGTCACACACAATCCAAGCAACTGATGTCAGATTTGCACAGCTCAGCAAACTGAGATTCATCCCAAATTTAAAAGGTATAAACAAGAATACTTATCTCTTTATTATTTAAACTTTCTTGCATTCACCAAGGATTCAAATCCGCTCAAGCTTCTTCCATGTAGATAGGTTCAGATCATTCAACACATTCTCCACTTCGATAGAACTTCAACAATATACTTATCAGAGCCCGCACAAAAAAATCAAAGTGGCTGCATGTAAATGAAGATCATGACCTCGTCACTAACAATGCCCAACACATGACACATTTTCATTCCATTTCAGAGATGTCACAGATAACTTCCCAGCAAGAAGGATTTGCTAAAAAGATTAAACGCTGAACTCCAAGCAACTTTTGATAGGATCTGAAAATGCCTCTTTACTTTTTTCACAATGTTCACAATTACATCGACTAAACACGAACATGGGATGTCATTGAAGACTCTGAGTTTATTGTCTCGAAATGTGAATAACTTCAATCTAAGTTTCCAATGTCGACAAACTATCTCATTGCAATCAATTTCTGATCAGATCTTTTCATAGACCCGCTCTGATACCATGTTAGTTTTATGATTAGACATGAAATAAATAAAAAAATTCAACACATTAGACAATGAACACCACAAGATACCCTGGGAAAACCCTCCAACTCGAGGTGAAAAACCAAACAAATATATCGCTTATATATTTTAGGAGTAAGAGTAGAAATCTGCTTACAACTCAGGGCCAACACAAGGCCAGATTTGATACAATGAATAATAGCACCTCTCCTAGATGCAAAGATACAAAATATGTTTCTCCTTGAGATCGATCTGCTGCTATAGAATGATCTGCTGCTCCACCATCTTGCTCAAAGGCGGGGAGCAGCCCAGATTAGATCTGGAGCCCTCAATCTACGTGCACTTTATTTTTAAGACCATTCGCCCACATGTATAACCTTTGGAGCTGATGACTTGGAGGCTTTTCCATACGGCTTTTCCATGCTTCTATTCAAAGGAGCCACATATTTTGGTAAGGATATGAAATTGGAGAAGGAAGGTGATATGGATTTACCAATCCAATGTTGGACCAGGCTCATTGATAAGGATGATAGTAAGTCAAGTTATGTGGTGTTTGAAAATTTATTTGCTTCCAAGCTAAGAAGAGTTTTGATATTGAATATGCATAGAGTTCATGCTGCTCTACATGATTTTTTGAGACCTAAGGATAGGAGGCATGAATTGGGCATTGATCACAACTTGGGAGACATTATCCCTTATCATAGCTACACAATTATAAGAGTGTATGGCATAATTGTTTCACCTCATAGATTGCCAAGGGATGTGCCAGAAAGAGTTGGCTTTCTAGAAGTAATGTGGCAATTAGGTGATGTGGAGAATAATCATTTAAAGGATTAGGGTAAGGGAACCTTTTTCCCTACATACAATTGTTTCTCGGATTTTTTCATGATAAAAGGAGGATGAAGAAAAATTAATGATGTGTTCAAGCCTTTGGGGATGGATAGGGTGAGAGCAAGAAAACATGATCCAAAAGGATTTATGGCATGGCTGAAAGTAAGGATTAGAAGTTCAAAATTCATTCATAACTTCTATTTCCCAGAAGATGTGATAAGAATTTTTTTTTACTTCCAGAAACAAGATGACAAAAAGATGAAGTGGATTTCCTTCAATAAGCCAAAGAAGGAAATAAGAGCAAAAGATCCATAATTTATAGTGCTTGAAGAGATTCCAAATGAAATGCAAAGAATTGTCTTCCAAAACTTTGAGATAGTGGTTCAACATCTAAAGGGAGAAAGGTTGATTGAAGAAAATGGGAAGGTTGTTGCAACAAAGGAACAAGGTGAAGGGGATATCCCTGTAATGTAAGAAAGACCAACCTACCAGCCCCCAAGAAAATAATTGTCTCTAAGAGGAGGAAGATCAAGGTGAAGGAAAAGGAAACAGTGACAACCTCTTCTCAACAAGAGGAACAAAGAGTCCCTTCACTATCACATAAAATTCCAACACCATATCCTCCAAGGTCATCTAGTCCTGCAATTATTGACATTGGTTCACCACCTAGGCAAGCATCACCACCCAGACAACCACCTCAAAAGAAGAAGAAAGTTAAATCAGCTGGTCTGGTATATTATGAGGAAGACTCAGAAGATGAAATATTGGTCACTAAAGAAGGGATGCAACAAGGCATGCCTTCGCCACCAAGGGAGATGGCGTTACCTCAGAAATTAGGCCTAAGATTGAGCAAGGCTGACCTCATGGGCATAAAAAACAAAAATGATGTTAGTGAGGAGGCCTATGCAAAGTTCATGGATGATGACTCTTTTGTCAAGTCCAAAGCTTTCATGGAATTTTCTTGGAGGGCCAAGAAAGATGAATTTGTTAATAATATTGCAAAGAAAAGGAGCCTACATCCAGAATTTCCCGATGCAGTCATATAAGCCCAAGTAATAAAGGAGATGAAAGAAAGTTTTCAAGAAATAACTACACAACAGGGCAGAGAGCTAGTGAGAAAAAATGGAATTCTTTTGTTACTAGAGTGGGACCTAGCTTCTGCAATTTTTTTTGACACGGTGAAGAGGTATGATAGGTCTCTATTCAATTCTAAAGAAGAAGTGACCATTGCATTGCAGAGATTTGCATTTAGTGAGCAATAGGATACTTTGGCAACCTAGGTCTTGGTCCCAAATACTAAAAGGCCAGAAGTTGTAGAAATTGCTATAGATTATAGGGGAGGTATGATCATAAAAAGGATGTTTGATACCTCAACCATTGAGTCTACTACTATGTCAGTGAACGTTGCATAATTCACAAAAGCAATAGTTGAATTAGTGATAGCCGAGAAAGAGAAGTTCAAAAAATTGTAGAATGCTTTATTGATTCAATATGGCAAGGGCCAACAACAAACAATGTAGTTGCAGACTGAGATGGAACTATTGAAAGAGAAGATGCAAAATTTACAACTTGGTGAGAAAATGCAAACAGGTACCGCCTCCCCTTCCTCAACATAAGCACAAACAATTCTTGTTCCTTCTACAGGTTCTTCATGGGAAATTGTGCCCTACAATATGGGGAATGTGCCCATCTTAGTGGAGGAACCTAACACATCAGAGGCACAATAGGGAGAAGAAATCAATAAAGAAGAATTGCTTAAAAATTTGAAGGAGTATAAGGAAACGTGTGACCAACATGACAAGGAGATTTTTGTCAACAATTTGAATATTATAACTGCAATATTGGAGCATTTAAATAGAGGAATTGACAAGAGATTAATTAGCATTCATGCTAATTATTTCTTCATGGTTGATGCAATAAATAATTTTGACATAGACAAGGAGGTGGAAATTCCCCTCATGGAGAAATGGATCCCAAGACTCCAAGATTTGAGGCTAATGGCTATGGGATCCAAGCATGATGTAAATAAGCTTGACAAAATCCAACCCACCCTCAAAACTTTGAATGGAGTTCAAGAATTCTAGGGAAGGATTGAGCCTTTGGAGGCTAAAATAAGGGAGTTGGTTAAGAGGTTTGATGAAATGAATCAAGCTCTCCTTCCTTATATGTTCAAGGATAATGGTGGCATTAAATCTCTACAAGATTGGAGAAAGGAGGCAAATGAGGTAATTTCAAAGCAAGCAACCTTAATTTGTCAAGGGAATGACATGAACATGCTGAAGAAAAACATGGACATGATTGCTCAAGCAAGAATTACTTTAGATGAATTTGATAAGGAAGAAAATCAAGTTGTAACCAAATATGCTCCTTATAGGTTAAAGGCTGATGATATTATCACATTCAATTGGCCCAAAAAGGAAGAGTTTCAAGCATGGAAGGATAAATACCTTGATGTCTTGGAGGATTAGGCTAATATTATTAGATGGTTACTACAATTTTGATCTTTTGGTCTGCAACAGTGGTGAATAACGGATGAGAGAAAAATAGTACATGGCCTGGAACCAGTACAGATTAGGCCTTTGATAAAGTATGGATAAAATATTATTTTCTCTCCAATTTGAAATTGTTGAAAAGGATGCAAATGTGGAGGTAATTTTGTCCTCTTTCTTTTTCTTCACTTTATTTATTTTCTTTCTTCATGCTTGGAGTACATGGACACAATTTTGAGAGCACATGGATATATATTGCTACATCAAGTAAAAGGTGCCTTTTGGAAGGTAGGAGAAATCTTCATCGATAAATGTAAATGGTCTTTGTCCCATGTGACATTTCTCTCCATTTGAATTACAAATATAACTGCAAAAGGGGAATGTATGTTGTAAGAGTCCAATAGAAATAGGACTTGTGTACTTTCTGGCCCAAAGCTTGTTTTGCTTCTTCATTTCTATAAGAAGGAATTCAAGGCCAAAATTACGTGTTGGCTGGTTTCTAATTGATCACAAAAATAATTTTGTAATGAGATGAGAATACAGAGAACATTTTAGAGTTTTGTCTTAGGTTCCGATTTTGTTAATATGCATATGTAATTTTCGATAACAGTACTAGCAATTAAATATAGAATGGTGCAAATTCAAAACCATTTCTATCTTGTTGTACTTAGTTCATGAATTATGAATAAAATGATCAAGGGTTATTTTATTGGTCCCATTGTGTTTCAATGATGTATGTCTTTCATCTTTGTTTTAATTCAAAGAATTAATTAGATTTCCTAGGTGAAGCTATAGGTTCATGTAATACGTTTATAATGATCTTTATAAGAAGTTGTGGTCTAGGATATAATGAATGTGATGTTGTAATGCAGTATTATTAAAGCTTAATGATGCTATGTATTAATCTGTTGTCAAAATTGTGTCTGTGTTGAGATTGACCCCATTTCCTAGGTTAAGGCACTGATATGTTTTGTATTCATTATATATCTTCTTGATCATTCAACCAAAAAATCAAATTTATAAACAAACTTTCAAGTGAACTGCAATTGTTACTATTTGATGTTTAGTTTCTCATGCTCTAAGTGTTGAGTGTTGTAAAGGAGTAGCCAACTTCTTGATATATTCCATTTATTGAGCTATTATATGATAATTCATCTGTTATTTGCAATGTACTCTCTCATTAGGTGCAAAGGTCTTTAAGTACATTGCGGGATCACCCTCCTGGATCTTGTAGAGTCTGAAGTGCAGGAGGAAAACATTGCTTCTTTGGCTCATTCGTTGGCCAATCCCTTCAAGTTGCTAAGGATTGGAATTGACAGTTCCATAGGCTCCTTTGAAGACCAACTTGGTTCTTAAAAGACAACCAACACCATGTAAAGTGTCTTTAGGTACTTAGGGTGTATTGAGAAAAATATTTTATAATTTTAATTCTCACCATTGTTTGTAATATACTCATAAGGGGTGATGGGTCCACTAGCAATGATAAAGGTGACGTGTGGATAAATATTTAATATTATTTTCCCTATATTTGGACGCCTAGAATATGATAATAAAAGAAAAGGAAAAGGATAAATGAGTGATTGTTGGGATTCTCCAAGTGGATGCTTGAAAAGAGGCAATAGGTGACTTGATTTAATGTGATGTTTATCTTCCAAGTTTGGGTTCCCAAGTTGAAGGGAAAGTATTGAAAGTCAAAACATGTGTCCTTTCATATTCCATGAAAGATTTCCCAGGTTTGGGTTGTTTGGATTGAAGAGTCATCTTTGGAAGCCTTTTTTTGGGCTTAAGACCTATTCACACATATAAAATCAGCTCTTAGGATGTAGAAAGTATTAGAAACTACAGGAACAAGGATAGGTTGAGGCATAAGGAAGTTGTTCATAGGTGCACATGTGCTTCCATGTCGGAGGAAAAGAGGATAATGAGAGTGAATGTATTGTAATCTTATTCATTTGAAGATAATTAATTATTGGCCTCTCTTCTTGGTGGAGTTTTTTCCGCAAGGGTTTCTCCATGTAAATCTTGTGTTATGTGATGATCTTGTGTTGTTGATATATGCCTCATTGTTTCTATCTTATGGTGAGATTATTTTTTATATATTGTTTTTATAAGTTCACATAAGGTAGTGTTTATAAGCATGTTATGTTGGCTAATTTTTGGCATCATAAAGAAGATGGATCTAACCATGGTATTCCATATTAAGGAAACTCATTTTCAAATTTGCATATAATTTCAGATTTTCATGTTGCTATAGTCTAGGCCTTGAATCTCATCCATTGAAGTCATATTTGGTTAGAGATTGAATTCCCAAAAATTGTTATAAGAACTTGTTTATTTATCATCATCTATCCCATATGTTTCAATTATGTTCATTATCTATCACATTAGGAAAAATATAACACTACTATAGAAATAGTTTAAATATCCAATTTGCACTTTCTTGTCAACATTTGGTTCCATTTTTTGGACCGTAGTAGTTGATGGTAAGGAGAGGAACGAACATTGGAAACATTTTATGATGAGATTTTTTTAAGTAATTATAGATAGAAAGGAATAATTTTTTATGTGTGGGGTGCTAAACCTTGGTGATGAGTTAGGAAAATGGCATAGGGTAATGGGGAATTCTAAAAGGGATATTAAAAGTATGCAACCATTGAGGTTGGTATATATTGAACTATTAGGTATGTATAAAAGGATTAATATAATTTCAAATAAAAAATACACAACCAAAAGAGATAGAAAAATATTAAGTGCAATTGTTGAAGAGATTGAGACAATAGTTGAAATAAATATAGAGGAAATAAGGTTGAAACAAATTCAAGAGAGGGAAGGCACTCTAGAAGGATAGGAAAGGCTAAGGAAGCCTCATTGGACGCTACCAAAAGTTTGGAGAATCCACAATCAAAGGGACAAATATATAGAGCACTATTAAATAACAATGACACATTAGAGCATTTAATCACCCTCATAAAAAAATCTTAGGGAAATTTGATGCAAATGGTAGAACAAGTAAATGAGTACGAAGATTTAATTAAGATGGAGATGGGAGGACTTAGAAGTACAAGTGCTTGGCCAGGGCATAAAAGTAGGGGTGCTTCACCACTTGATTTTTTAACTCAAGAATACATTCTACTTTGGATCTACCCAAATTGAAGGTCACCATTAATGAATTTTAGTGTGGAGTAGTTGGATGATGTGGTAAGTGTTAGTGTGATCCCACAAAAGGATAAAATTTTGGAAACTCTTGAATTGTAATAAATGAAGAGTAGAGTTGGAAGCAAGATATAAAGGAAATACTTCATGATATGGAATTAGCTAGTGATACAATATAAACATTTGAAGAAGGATTTTATAACTTCACATTGCTTAATGGGATTTCACTATCTAATGACGAGTTAGCAAAAGTTGCATCTCCTAAAATGAAGATATTTTATGAAAAGGTGACCTTCTTGGACCAAGAGCCAACCTCATGCCAAGTAAAGAAAAAAAAAGTTTCTCCAAAAGATATATTTAATGGACCCTTTCAAATTGAAGAGACAAGAAGGTAATGTATGTTATTGTGTGAAGAAATTTTGGGTGAAGAGTTAGTTGACATTGAGTTGTGTAGAGATAAAAGAAATGTGAGGAAATTGGTTAAATAATAGGATGTTGTGAAATGTTACAAGAGTGCTAAGAAGGTAAAGGAAAAAGGACCAAAGCAATCGAGGGAAAACAAGGAATACATAAGAAAAAGTGAAGGAGAAACCTCTTTAAACAAAATAAAACCAAAGGCACCTATCACTCCAATAATGGAATATAATCAAATCAAACTACCCACCCGTGGAAAAGATACCAAGGTAGCCACAAAACAAATTTATCCTTGAGTCTACCTAGAGTGGAGTTAGGGATAATTAGACAAAGCTTTATTATTTTGTTGGATATCTAAGAGATAAAGCCCTTAAGTGGTATGTGAACGAGAGCCCCTTGCATGAAAAAGAATGGGTTGCATTGAAGTAATAATTCCTAAACATTTTTTAAGTCTCTTGAGGAATAATTTCTAAACAATTGCAGTGAACTAGATGTTGGAGGGAAAACTCATGTCTTCCAACCAAGGTTAAAGGTTTAATCATTGAAGAAAAATATACCAAAATTCAAAATGTGGAGAGCTCAAACTAATTTCTTAAGGCTTGTCCTTATACTCATTCTTACACTTGTCATAATCCCTCACCCTAACATGATGGATGGGTGGTCATGGAATTGGATCATGAATAATGAAATGAACATTAGGACAACTGGTCTTACGCTTGAGTGTCTTGAGGCATCAATTATCAATCCGAATTTAAGGTTGATTATGAGATTATATGATCACGAGAAAAAGGGGATGCTCAAGTCACGAGGTTTATAATAATGATTAATAATGTAAAAAGTGATCGTTGTTTTATGATAAATATCCCACCACCCAAGCTGGCTCTCGTTAATCCTAATAGGTGCAACTATAACTTTGGGCATACGATAAAGACTGTTGGCACATGTGTGCGAGTTACCCAACTTAACTATGATAACAATGTGACAAATATCTAGATAAATTGGATATGGCCATGGATTTCCCATATCTTGGACATGACTTGCCATGTTTTCCTTAGCCCCTTGCACAACTTGGTCTATTTGAAATTTATCAAGGAAAAAACCCATCTCATTCGTAAAAGACATTTCCGCCTTAGTCACATAAATCATCACAAAGATTAATGTATTCAAGGTTACCAACTTAATTTGCATATAACAATGGGTGATGAAAGGGTCAGAACAAGGCCTATCTCTTGTGAAGAGTTCAAGAAAGATCCTTTGCTTTGGCATTGCATGGAGGGGGGCTTGCACTGTTGATGGAGAGTTTCAATGGTGACGATGAGAATATTTCAATTTAGTTCGCGAATAGTTGGAACCAAAGATAGGTTAAGGTTGGTGGGATTTATTTTGAAGATAATGAGGATGTCATTGCACATGCCACTATAATTTCATGCAATGGACATAAACTTAAGAAGCACACGAAGGTTCAAGACACAAAAAATATTAATTAATTCATCAAAAATGGCGAGAACCCTGCCAAATTGTATACAAGTTATGATTGCAGTAAGCTCCCCACTCCTTGGGATCATTTATGCCTAGTTAATGAAATATGTTACTCTCAAAAGTAGGTACAAATTATGCTATTACTATTACCACATGCTATTGTTAAATCATTTTTGAAATCGTTTGATGATCTGTTTTGTTTTTTTACCTTCTATCTTCTCTTGAAATTTCTATCAAGGAGACAATTGAGATGTCTGCCAAGAACCCTGAGAAGCCCCCCATCTTGTTCCACTAGGAGCTAATTCTTAGGTTATACCATTTTCACTTGACTCTCTATCCCCCCAAGCCAATTAGGGCTACCCTTATGGATAATTTGTCTGCTCTCTCTCCTCTGCTTGAAATCCCTATGGACACTTGCATTGAGTACTTTGTCAAAATATCTTCTAAAATAAAGTTATCTCCACCTTCTAAACAAGCTAACCCTGGTCCTAGTCCAAAAGCCCCAACCAAGCAACCCAAAAAGGCTAAAAATTATAAAAAATTGAGTTAGAAATCTGCGGTTGTTGGGCTGTGTGAGCTCAAAAATACTTCTCCCAAAAAGTTTGGCAAGCAGATCCCAACAAAAGGAACAAAAAATCCATTGTTAATTTCTATGTGGAGGAAGATACCTTTGATAAGGAGACTAATGTGAACAATGAAAACATAAACAAAGAGGATAATACTAAAGATACTAACCCTACCATTGATGCTAAGAACCCTAGTGTTTGAAGATCACACAGGATGGCTGGCAAGCACACCACTGGGATAACAGTTGATGAAATCTCAAGTGACTTAGAGTAGGATAAGAGGGATGAGGAAAGCAACGATGATGAAAATGAAAAGGAAGTGGAGGATTATGCTAAAGGTCCTAGTCTATTCCTAGAATTCAATGTTGTGATTAATGAATTGAAGGATTCCACCCCCACAAAATATCACAAGGAGGAAAACTACCCCAACTGCGAGAAGATGGCCCAAGACTGCATGACTCTTATGGTTAGGGTTGAAACTTTGGAAAGGAATCTCAATAGTATTTCCTCTTTCACTCTCAAGGTCATACACCATTATGTTGTCACTCTCACCTCTTTTGCTACAAGATGAGATAAAGAAACATGAAAATATAACGGACCCCAACTCGAGCCAAAAAAAGAAGGATGCTTTCAAATTTCTCATGGAGGATTAGGAAAATATTCCCAAGTAGGGTTTCCTTGTTTATTTTATTTCTGGTTATGTTTATGTTATAGTTTTGTTTTCTATTTTGTCACTGGTCGGTTTGTGGCTTGTGACCTTGGATTTTTTATTACTTTAAACTCTATACCCTTGGGGCCTTTTTGTGCATGGGTACAATGTGGGAAGTGATATTGTAAAGAGCAAGTTTTTGACTGATGATGTCGTTCGAAAAAAAGGAGCATGTATGTAGCATGGTATGTATATTTTTCATGATCCAATTTTGGTCATTGATTTCAGCATTGTTGCGGATCATTCCAACATGGCTTGGAAGTATTTTTGAAGAATTTTGTACAGGATAAGTTGGTCTAGAAAGTACAGCTACAAAAGGAAATGCTAAGTATCAAATCTACTAGTACAGTGGTTTAGTGAGTCAGTTTTTGGTTCCACACTCTGCTGCAAATTAAGATATTACTCTGTGATTTTAATAGTGTTTATGATCATTAGATGTATCTAAATCCAATAGTTTGTGTTTTTTGGTGAAGTATTCAGGAAGATATGATTGACATAGTTTAGTCTAGTATATTGTAGTTGTTTTTTGTATAGAGTGTCAGTGTGGGAGATTTCACATTCCTTCGCGAATAATTATTTTGTTCTATGATGTTGAAAATAAGATTTTGGATGTTGGTTGAGTAGGAATTCAAAGTAAGATTGATTTTTGAGTCACATGTTTGAAAATTTGGGTAAAACAGATGGAAGTTTTGTGTTTAGGCCTTATTTGGGCCCGAATTGACATGTTTGATATTATGCAAAGGATAAATAAGTGTTTCTACCCTATGTTAGATCTATTATAGTTCCATCTAGACCTATCTTAAGGCGAATTGAATTTTGGATTACAATGCGAGATGTGGATGAAATGTTTAAGGACAACAAGTTCAATTTTGTGTGTTACTTCTAATTGGGCTGACCTAATTGAAGTTACACTTGATGTGGATATAAATAATGGATTGATTTCGATGTTTTAAGAAAGTGTGCAAGAATGGTGCAAGTGATGTGTGAAAAGTAACATATATGATGTGAATTTGATTAGAGTTGTGTGAATTATATTGCATAATGTGGGAATTCAAAACAGAGCAGAGCATTGATCCAAATCAGTGCAAAGATTGTTTTTGTACTTCATTGGACCTGTACCCCAACATATTGTAGATGCATTTGCAACAGTTCAATAGGTTGTGAGCCACCCCTTGTTTCTTCCATCTTATTCTTTGTGGACAATGAGTCCCCTTGCAGTGAGCATTTGTGTAATATACTATATCCAGATATAATATATTTTGAGCTAACCCGCATTATGGTTTTTCCCATTTTGGATTTTCCACATAAAAACCTTGATGTTCATATGTCATGTGATTTTGTGTATGTTTCATGCTTTCATTCATTATTGCAGTTAAATATATTTTGGTAATTGGATGGTTAGTCTACAAATGGTTTAATGGAATGCTAATTCACCCCCCTTCTCAGTATTTTGGGTGTTCAACAATTGGTATCAGAGCTTGGATCCATGGAAGGAGCTTGACCGCTTTGGGAAGATCTTGGAGTTTGAATGCATGGCTGATAGAAAGTTTCCTATTCCTCTGGAAGAGATTCTTCCTATTGAATATATAGAAGAAGATTGCATGCTTGACAAAGATGGAGAACCCAAAGTTACTCTAGAAGATTTTAATAATGTTGAAGGTGAAAATAGAGATCTAAAGGAGAATCTTGAAGAGGAAGATTAATGTATTAGAAAACTAAGAGAATAGATCAAAAAGTTTAGAGAAAGGCATAAGGAAGTCAATGAACAATTGAAACAAGAAAATGAGAACATCACCGGATTGAAAGTGCAAGTGGAAGAGAAGTAAAAGATTGAGGAATTTCTAAATGCAATGGTGGAAATAAAATCTAATGAGTGCATGAGGCTTGAACAAAAAGTGGTAAATCTAACATCAGATCTAGAGAATGCAAGAAGTCATGAGGACAAATTCTAGACAAGTTCTACAATGCTTGATGAGTTGATTGCAGGTTAGAAAAAATCTAAAGACAAAGGTGGTTTGGGGCATGAAAAAGAGAAAAGCTCAAAAATAGATCATACACCTAATGGAAAGAAGATCATTGAACCAAAAAAGACTAAAGGCAAGAAGAATAATGGAAAGTTCTAGAATCAAAGAAGCAATGCTAGAAGACCCCCTATCAGACAACCAAGTGCTCAAAGGTACCCATCTTTCAATGGTTTCTATTATTCTTGCAATAAATATGGACCTAGAGCAATAAAGTGTAGAAGTAGAAAGAATCAGAATATTCCATCCTTTACTGGTCAGTGTTTTACATGCAAAAAATTTGGACATAGAGAAAATGAATGCAAAAGTCAAATGATGAATGGATACAACAATGGTAGAATGATTCAATCTTTCAATGGTTACTACTATATATGCTATGGATTTGGATACAAAGCTAATCAATGCAGATTTAGAATGAATGAGAGGAATAATGCTCAAAGAAATGTTATATGCAACAATTGTAGTAGGCTTGGACATATTGCAAAATTCTACAGAAGCAAAAATTCAAGGAAGCATGATCTGATACAGAAGAATGAACCAGTCAAAAATATTGATCCAGTAGAAGTAAAGAAGGAAATGGAAAGGATATGGAGAAAGAAAGAGGATCTTGAAAACAAGGAATAATCAAAGACTACAAATGAATTTGTACCACCCTCCAGTGTAGATAATTCCTCTGGGAATTGAACCTAGGCATTGGCTTAGGGGGAGAAATAATAGAAAATAAAATAACCCCCTTGCCTATATAAGGTGTCATGGCTTGGCATGACAATTTATCATGAAGAATGGAATGCTTGATCTATTGAAGAAAATAGTGAAAAAATGCAAATGCAGAAATTTGGGGAGCTTGAGAAGATGATTGCGCATACAGATTTTAGGATTACCAACTTTATGGTTGGTAGCATTTATTGCAAAATTAGGTCAAATCAGAGAGTTAAAAGTGTATTTGATAAGATAAATTCATTTCATTAAATGCATTCAAAGGAGAGTAGAGAAGAAAGAAGTGGAGTTGAAGAGCCCAAAGCATCTCCAAGTTGCAAAACTTCAAAACCCTACTTCGTCGAGCAAACAAAAAGGTATTTAGCAATCCCCACACATTCTAATTTCCTGGAATTATCATTTGAAGGCAATTTGAATGCAATGAAGACACCGGAAGTTGTATATGTTTTACAAAGACCGCAACCCAAATTTAGAAGATATTTTGCTAAAATTTTAGAAGATGATCCCTTAGGTTCATTTTCACACATACCTCTTGGGGTTTTTCCTAATGAAGATATTAGGGCTTACATTCATGGGAATATGGAAGAAAAATCCTCTAGAAATTTGTTGAAACAATGGATAGATGAGTTAGTTGGAGATGATTACATATTAAACCAAAGTACAATATCCTGACTGAGAAGAAATTAGATGTGTGGCATTGGTTTCCAAAATTTAGCTATGAAGAGAAGTACATTACAATGGCTTTGAGTAGAATTCATGATTAGTTTATGTGGATTGATGGCCTTCACATGATTACCAAGGAAGTCATTAGAGAAATCATTGGTTTATAGTCCACTAGAATGGTTCCAAATTTAGGAAATATTCTGCCAAAATTTTAGAAGATGATCCCTTAGGTGCATTTTCACACATACCTCTTGGGGTTATACCTACTAAAGATATTAGGGCTTACATTCATGGGAATATGTAAGAATACACCTTTGGAAATTCGTTGAACCAATGGAAAGATGAGTTAGTTGGAGATGATTACACCTTAAAACCAGAGTATAATATCTTGACTGAGAAGAAATTAGATGTGTGGAATTGGTTTGCAAACTTTAGCTATGAAGAGAAGTTCATTAGAATGGCCTTGAGCAGAATTCATGATTAGTTTATGTGGATTGAGGGCCCTCACATGATTACCAAGGAATTCATTAGATAAATCACTAGTTTATGGTCCACTGGACTAATTCCAATCTGGAAATCCAGTAAGAACAAATATATAATGGAGAAGTGGATGTTGCAGTAAACCCTATAAGTAGCGCAACAGTTAGATATGCAATTATGGTTATTAGACACAGGATTTATAGGGACAACTCAGTATCTTCCACCATAATTCATGTGGCACTAGATGTGATTGAGAAAAATGTTGAGTATGACTTCTGTGAGTTGCTCCGACAACAGTTCATGGAGAACCTCAAGGAAATTAAGAAGAAGAAGCATGTATTCAGGTATGGCACATTGGTGATATGTTTGGTTTTCTACTTTTTAAGGGAAGTTCCTGTAGTTGGAAAGGTTAATTGGTCAAGTTAAAATCCTGTTTCACGCCAGATAAGAGACCATATGAATAATCTTGGAGATATGGATGCTCAGGGTGATTCCCTTGCAAAATTATCTGCAATGAATTTCAAAGAAGAATGAACATGAGATAGAGAATTCTGGGAAATTTTGTAAGGAAATACATAATTGACATTACCTTTATGGTCTATACCAATTTTTGCAAAATGGAAGCAGTTCAACCCAAAACCATTTGGGTTTTGGAACTTGGCTATGAAGTGTCAAGAGAAGAAGGTATTGGCTGTGTGGAAGTGTTGTTGAACAGTCCTAAGGATCCCATCACACCAAGGTTTGGAAATTATAAAGAAAAGATAATGGAAGTTTATCAAAAACTCAAGAAATCACAGATGAAGAAATAGGTTGATGCTGAGGTAGAATCATAAGCCAAAGAGCTTGGTATCTCAAAAGACAAATTTAGGATAGCTATAAAAAGAGATAGAGCTAATATGAGTGCAGAAGAAGCCACTGATAGCTCTAAGAGACCAGTTATTGCATCTCTACCTATAGCTAGTAAAAAGAGGAAGTCCACAGATAGTCCTCTAGTAAGGGAGAAATCCCCTCTGGTAGTCCATGCCATCAAGATAGGAGAAAAGAAAACTACAAGGAGAATCAAGCAGAAAGCTATAAGGAAAAAGGGAATTAGCATAAGTGTAACCTCTAAAGAAGATTTAAATGTTGACCTCAATGCCCTAAAACCAAATATGGAAGGATATATACATATAGATGATTCTCAGCATGAGCATGTGATCAGTAAATTAGTGGATGAAGCTGAAAAGGCAATACAAGAGATAATACCTGAAACAAACATTGTTTCCTCCTCGCTTACAATGAATAAATTCAAGCTACCGATTGATTCCTTCAAGTAATATGCATCTGGACTAAAAGATCAAGTTGAAACAAAAGTTGAAGAATTGCTTGTAGAAAAGAAGTTATTGGACATTATAAAGAAGTGTGCATCTGCATACAACAAAGTAGAAGAAATTTTGAAGGATGTACAAGCCTGTGAAGAGGAAGTAAAGACCTTATTTTCATATTGTATGAAGTGGCAGGATGCCACACAAAGCATAAAAGATGCTATGAATGAAATTGAGACAAAAATAAGCAATGCATCTAAGACCTATGATTTGGTACAAGATAGAAATGATTAGACCTGGACTACTTTAGTGAACTTACATGAAATATAATTTACTCTACAGAGCCAAAAAGAAGAAATAATCAAAAAATTTGAGAAGCTAAGGGACTTGGTGAAGATGAACTATATACTTATCTCAAGTGCCCTTGTGAGTACAGATAGATCTTCAGAGATAAATCTTACTCCCTATACTCCAAAATAAGGAAAGGGGAACTTGGTGAAGCTTGAGTCACTGTACAAAAACTTGCACCAAAAATGAAACCATGGGAAGAAAGTAGATCCACTTGGAAATTCATCTTGCTGAAGCTTCAAGGGTCAACATCTTCGAAGTTGACAACTCTTACTTTTTATGCATTTTTCAAAGATTTCAGATTCTTGTGCAAATATGTGGATGATATAGGAAGTTTTGGTTAACTTCCTAAGGGGGAGTTAGCACACTCATTCAATTATATTTGTTTCTACATTTGAGGGGGACTATACTATCTTTTTTTTGCACAACCTTTGCCATTGATGTCAAAGGAAAATAGATATTTAGGAAAGCTACTTGGGGAGAGATATTTAGGAAAGCTATTTGGGGAAAGTAGGTTTTTGGAGAATGTTTTTGATATGCATGTTTTCATCAATGACAAAGGGGGAGATTGTTGGAAGTGATGTTGTAAAGAGGAAGTTTGTCATTGATGGTGTCCAAAAAAATGAGCATGGTATGTACATTTTGCATGATCCAATGTTGTCATTGATGTAAAAATTGTTGTGGATCATTCTAGCATGACTTGGAAGTATTTTTGAAGACTTTTGTATAGGATAAGTTGGTCTAAAAAGTACAACTACAAAGGGAAATGCCTAAGTATCAAATCTACTAGTATAATGGTTGAGTGCGTCATTTTTTGGGTCCGCACTCCACTGAAAATTGAGATGTCACTCTATGATTCTAACAGTTTTTTTATGATCATCATATGTATCAAGAGTTCATGTTTTTTGGTGAAGTATTCAGGAAGATATGATTGACAAAGTTTAGTCTTGTATAATGCTGTTGTTTTCTATATAGAGTGTCTGTGTGGGAGATTTTGCATTCCTTCGTAGATAATTATTTTGTTTTGTGATGTTTAAGATAAGCTTTTGGATGTCGGTTGAGTGGGAATTAAAAGTAAGATCGATTTTTGAGCCGCACATTTGACAAATTGGGTAAAACAGATGGAAGTTTTGTGTTTAGGCCTTATTTGGGGCCGAATTTACATGTTTGATGTTATGTGAAGGATAAATAAGTGTTTCTACCTTATGTGAGATCTATTATAGGTCCATCCAGACCAATCTTAAGGTGAATTGAATTTTGGATTAAGGCGCGAGATGTGGATGAATTTTTTAAGGATGACAAATTTAATTTTGTGTGTTACTTCTAATTAGGTTGACTTAATTGAAGTTACACTTGATGTGGATATAAATAATGGATTGATTTCGATATTTTAAGAAAGTGTGCAAGAATGGTGCAAGTAATGTGTGAAAAGTAACATATCTAATGTGAATTTGATCAAAGTTGTGTGAATTGTATTGCATAGTATGTGAATTCAGAGCAAAGCAGAGCATTGATCTAGATCAGTGCAAATATTTTTTTTGTATTTAATTGGAGTTGTACCCCAACATATTGTAGATGCATTTGCAACAGTTCAATAGGCTATAATCCACCCCTTGTTTCTTGTATCCTATTCTCTGTGGATAGTGATTCCATTGGACAATGAGTCCACATGTAGTGAGCATTTCTATAATATACTATATCTGGATATAATATATTGTGAGCTAACCCTCATTGTGGTTTTTCCCATTTTGGGTTAAAAATCTTGGTGTTCATGTGTCATGTGATTTTGTGGATATTTCATGCTTTCATTCATTATTGCAATTAAATATATTTTGGTAATTAGATGGCTAGTTTCAAAATGGTTTAATGGAATACCGATTCACCCCCCTTCTCAGTATTTTAGGTGTTCAACATACAACACCCTATAAATCCTACTTATCTTATAAAAATATTAGAGGATGTCAACAAAATGAGAGAATTTGGTCAATGATTGAAATGAGTTGTAAGGAGATTAGAACCATTGAACAAGAAACAAAGAATAAAATGTTTTGTATTTAGATTACTACTTGATATTAGAGTATCTCCAGATGGCATAATTTTCAACACTTATATAGATTTGTTCGATTTGACACCTAGAATTGAAGCTCAACCTTGAAAAATGTAGAACAAGAAAATTGATAGAAAACAAATATAAAATATAAAATTAGAGTTAGAACAACTAAAAATAAAACAATAAACTCTAGCAAGGGGAGATAATTAAATTTAGGTATCACCCATCTATAGGAAGAAAATTTGGTGTTATTATTTCTCAGATGAAGGTCATTTAATGAATGAATGTTTAGTGTTGGAAGGGAAGAAAAGAGCATTAACATTAAGGCTAGATTTTGTAGAACGTTCTAGAAGGTTGAAGAGTGATTTTTGTGGAATTTTTGGAGAAAGGGATGAACATGAGATTAATGGATATCCCTTATTGTTATTTTGACTAATAGAGGAGAATTAGTCTTGGGTAGCCACATGGGTGAAGATAATGCATCTATTTATAGAGGAAAATAAAGATCAAGAGGGATGCTAGAGAGGCCCTTTTGAGCTCAAGATCATGGCTATTACCAACCAAAATGGAGAGAAAATCAAAGAATGATCAATAAATTCTAGCAAGTAGTGCCTTAGATCTAAGATGAATGACCATCAATCAACTACCATCAACTACCAAGAGGACTATTCACAAGGTAGGAACATAAACTACCACAATAACAAAGGATGGGGGATGACGTCATATGCTTTAAATGTAGTGAGTTTGGCTACTATGCCAATTAATGTAAAGGAGAAATAAAGAAGAGTTTTGGCTTTTGCAACAACAACAAATGATTCACTTTATGTCTTAGAGCAACAAAATATTATTAAAATGACTAACACTTACCAAGGGAAAATGTGGTAAGAGGAGTGAGATTAACAATGAAATTATTGAAAGAGAATCCCTCTAATGTTAGGAGATTCTAAATGTTAGATGCAAAAGGTAAGCCACTAACCTCTTTGTGAGTTGTGGAGCTGATATGTTGTGTATGCTATAAGCTCTTGGGAAACTTGGTTTTCCTATTGGGTTGCAATTTACTCTTGTTTTTAGCTGTGGGTTTGTAGAGTTGTGTTTGTTCCATTATTTAGATGACATGTTTGATTTGAATGACTAAATGTTTGAGTATATTCCAGATTTATAGAGATGGTTTTGCATGTTTTACATGTTAACTAAAATATGTAAATGTAGATTTGTGATGAGACTATATTCATGGTGTTTTAGATGAAGACGGTTATAGGTTTACATGGATGCTTGGAGGGTTCTTATTGATCTATAATTACTCTTATGTGGGTTTGTTTGGAAAATTAAGTTTAGTGTTGATCTTGGTCTTTGAGTCTTGAAAATACACATGTTATACTTGAATATCTCTATTTTTCATGATATTGATGTGGGGGTGAATCTAATTTTTAATCATTTGAGATTGGAGCACTGATTATGTATTTCTTCTTTGATATGTATATGTGTAGATCTTGTAAAATTGTTTTATTTGGATTTTATTTGGTAGGCCATATTTTTTATCACCATTATTATATTGGTATGCTTACTGCTATAGTGAGAGATGGTTATTGAGAGCATGTGATATAGTTTTTCATTTGAATATTTAGTAGTAGTTTATGGTGCATGAGAAGCTTTGCTCACTTTCAATAGAGTGTTGGCAACGATATTGGTAATAATGTCATGTATAACTCAGTATTAATTTTAGTGGGAGCTTTATGCGGTTGTGCAATGTGTTCTATCTTCTTTATTTCAAGATTTTATTTCTAAGTTGTTGTAGTGTGTTGTGATCCATGGATAATATTTCATTAGAAGATGGATGGTATTTTGAAATAGTTGTTGGTGTCATAAGGATTTCTTGGATTCTACCTTTACATAATAGTGAGAGTTTAATGTCATCTTTGGTTTTATTTACAAAGAATATGTGGCAATTGTATCTTCTTGGTTGGATATTTTGATAATACCTTACCTTTTGGGAGATCATGGTGTTGATTTATTTGATTGTGTGGGGCTATGGATGATCTTCAGTTAGGATATGGTTATCAAGATGTCTAGAGAGATTGGTTACATAGTTTAGTGGGAGCTTTGGTAGTTATTTTGATTCATCATTTGATGATGGATGGTTATTTTAATGTGATCTCCTAAGAGGGAATGCTAGATCATGATGTCATGATATTTTCTTGATTCTATAGTTGGAATTTTTATAATGGTCTTTTTTGGTTCTCTTTGGTTTTGAGTATTAGTCATTTGCTTGGAGATTCATGATTTTGTAGGGTTGAATTTGAAGTTGGCATGGATTGATTGGTGGATGCTCATGGAGACAAGAGATATTTGGGTGAGGCTAAGAGATCTCTTATTTATGGGATCATATGTTGAGATGGTTACTCTTTGATGAGGATTTCAACAGAAAGATCAAGGAGCCTACACCTGGTTATGGAAGTGAATTCATTATGGACATGAAGAGAAGATTGTCCTTTATTAGAAGCTCTTATTGCTTGGTGTTGTGTGCACATGACGATCTTGTATCCCACTCTTGGTCTACTTGGCATGTGAATGATTTCAGAGGCATTGTCCGCCTAATTATTATTTAAATGTTAATATGTTGATATCCTTTCAGTATGGGAATGGTAAAGCAGATCTTACATTTAAAAACTTGGTGCATGTTAGTTCAGGCACAAGGATAAGATTTGATTTACAGGTTCTCTCTTTGGTCATGGTATTCTTCCTAGATTCTTGTATTCTCATGGTTAAGTGTGGAGTACTTGAAAGAGCTATGGAGACTAGTGGTGAGAGAGGTATTGCGATATATTTGTTTGCAGGATTTGCATATCATTGTATGTATCTTTAACACTTGTAATAAAAGAGATCCATATCCTCTATATGGAGTACTATAGATAGAATTGGTATACCTTGATCTATTTTCAGATTTTACATTACTCATGTAGTGAGAGTTTTTGGATATATGCCTAGTTATCCTCTTTGATATCTTGGTTTATTGGTTACTAATGTGATGATGAGTTTCCATGTTTCATTGGTTTTAGATCTACAAGTTATGCAAGTTGTGGATTATCTACCCACTTTCTTGTAGTGGGATGAATCAGATGTGGATTGTTTATATCTACAATATTTTTTCAATGTTAATACAAACTTTGTTGGTTGGATTTTTCTATGGTCATTTGTACATTGGTATGTTTCATTGAGATAGGAGGATGGATATATAGAGACTTGATTGCGGATTTTGGGTTGGTAAGTTGGTAGCATGAAGTTTTATGTTTTGAATACCCTAGTTTGAGGTATGGTTAGCTGGGATGAGTTGCAATTTGATGTGGTTGTTATTTCAGCTGGTATGGGTAAGGAAAATACTCAAAGCCTTTGTTATCATTTGAATTTGATGCTTGTGTTCATGTAAATATTGGTGCAAGTTTCAATGACAATTGGTATGTTTCACCTTGGAAAGTTACTTTTATCTTCCATAAGTGGCATGTTGGAGGATGTAAGGAGATTTTACTTTTGTAGGCATCTTGTTGGAGCATGAGAGCATGATGAATATTTATATTGGACATGATTGAATAAAGGATGTATTTTTGTTGTTTTTGATTGTTGGATAAACAAGGTGAAACTTGCAAAAACATGAACTTAATAATGTGGTTTTAAATATGAAAATATGTATTCAAGATTACCAATAATATGTTATGTATTTAATAATTCCAAGATTGAAAGAAAAAAAACAATACCAAAAGTTGAGAACCACAAGTGACACAAGATATACATGGAGAAACCTTTGCGAGAAAAAAATCCACACCCAAAGAGATGCAATGCTTGTAAAATAATCTTCAAATGAATTATACATCAATACAACACTCCTCTCTAAATTTTTGTAGCTCTTCATTACTCTGACAACCTGCAAAAAAACTTATGAAACCATTAACACAAGGCTTCAATAAATAGAGATTTATGGGAGAGACTACCACTTGTAGTATCTTGAAACAACAATTAAAACTAACTAGAAAAACTCACACCCCTCTTAATGGATAGCCCATAAACATAATGAAAAATATTAAATGATCACATGGCCTTCACATGGGCATCTAACCCATAGCCAATCGCAATTGGTAAATCTTGAGTGCTCCATTACTCTCTGACGGCTCCAATGCCTCTTACCCAAAACATGCAAACTTGGGTGCCCAACCTAGGATAAAATGTAAAACATGCAAATGAACATGCAAGATCATTCACTTCTAGGTGGTTCCCACCCAAAAAGTGGATTCCTAGAAGGAATATTCCCCTAGAATGCTCTATAACTGTCACCATAGTGGGTCTACCTCTATGAATGCAATTATAATTTGTCAGAGGAAAATAAATAATAAATATTTTATCTCTCATGTCCTCTAGGACACTTTACAAAGAACATGGAGACACATAAAATCAGCTTACGATAGCAATTGTAATGTCACCTATCCTAACATCCTCCCACATGACATTATACATTGCAATTACATCCATGAGATAAATTATAATTATAATCAAGTATAGTGATTGTTAGAGTTTTCTTAGATCAGATTATACAATTGAAGAAACTTAAAATAATGCAACACATAAGACAATGAACACAACAAGATACCTTGGGAAAACCCTCCTCTTGAGGGAGAAAAACCCAGCAAATAGTCTCTCTATATGATGAACAATAACAACAGAATTTTGCTTACAACTCAAGCCTAACACATAGGCGAATCTGATAGAATAATAGCACCTCTCCTAGATGTAGTAAATACAACTGATTACGATTCTCCTTGAAATCAGACTGCTGCTACAAAATGGTGAATTGCTGCTAAAGTGCGAACTCCTTCTTCAATGTGAAAAGCTTCAGTTAACTATATTACAATGACAAAATGACCTTTCCTTTATACAAGTGAGGCGCCTCTTCAAGATAGGTCAGCTCACATAAGGAAATATCAAATATAATAAAGTCGGCCCAAGCTATAACTAGAATATGCGAACCATGAAGGGTCGGCCCTTTGCATTTAATAATAGTGTGATCATGAATTAAATAGCCGAAGGCTATTCATTTAATTCATGCGCTCCTTCTTGTAGTTTGTGTGAATGAAGTGCAGACCATAGCTGCAATAACATCAACACTCCCTCTCAGCTAGGGATGAACTTCCATCTACACAAGACACCTCATATCAGAATGAAAAATAAAATAGAATATCACCTCAATGTGATATTAACCATTGTGGCTACTTCCATAGATGGTATGAACAATTGCTCATCACTTAATGTGATGTTGTCACCTCAATGTGACTTTCACCATGGCTCTCCCAGAGGGTGATACACAAGCAAAAATAAAGTCATCATGGATTCCCTCACATGATGCTGTCATGGAGTCACACACATGACATCCACCATGGCTCTCCCAGAGGGTGGAAACAAGGGCTTTCACCTCAAATATCTCTCAATAGAGAAATGCATTATCAAGGGCTTGCACCTCAACTCTCTCTCAATAGAGAATTGCATTATCAAGGGCTTTCACCTCAACTCTCTCTCAATAGAGAATTGCATTATCAAGGGCTTGCACCTCAACTCTGTCTCAAATAGAGAATTGCATTATCAAGGGCTTTCACCTCAACTCTCTCTCAATAGAGAATTGCATTATCAAGGGCTTTCACCTCAACTCTCTCTCAAATAGAGAATTGCATTAAACAAAGGAACACTGATACTGAGACTCCCTCTCGATCCTGGCTTCAGAGATTGCAAAGAAGACTTCTAGAGATGTACTCCCTCTAGCCACCAACTCAGTCCCTCTAGTGTTTACTCCCTCTTGATCATTTCTTTGGTTGACATGACTTCTTCACAAGAAGCCTCAAGCTTTTCATCACTAAGTAATCTCTTATCATCTTCTTCCCCCTAAACTTGTCCAGGAAGCATTTTAGATAGAGATTACTAATAGTCCATAATTATCCAAAGAAATATCAAGATTAGAATCGTACAAGTTATATCATGAGAGACAATAAGATCTTATGCTAGTGAACACAACACAATTCAAGAGAGTCTACTATCTCTCTTAATTACAAGATCCAATAAATAAATGATATAACTAAGAAACCAAGGAATACTTATCTTTTAAACTATTCTGATAGGTCCAAATGTTGGACATAGTGTGATACATTGTACTTGAGCTCAGATCAATTCGTACCCTTCACAGTTTGAACACAATGACGACCTAAAAGGTACTTTGACTTTGAGAGATATCTCTAGCCATCAATATAATCCAATGATTGCAAGCTATGACTTCGATATCCAAATGCAAATTGCTTGATGCTCAGGTTATCTCAATGTTAGAGCATGAATTAATAATTACAAAAAAAAATTCATGAACATTATTCAATCATGCAATACTTATCTCATGGATTTCAAAAATCTCTCGAGCAATAGATAATCAATTCATCAATCATGACATGTCTTTCTTTCAATTTCACATAAGAGCTAATCTCAGCAAAACCAAAAGACAATTAACATGATCCTACTTGTAATGAAAAGAATCTTATTACAGTGATCACTATTTACTGGTCACACATAATCCTAAGTAAATAATGTCAAAATTGCATAACTCAACAAATTGAGTTTTAGCCTAGAATAGTAAATACAATCAAAAAAACAAAAAAAACAAAGAGTACTTATCTCTTAGATATTCTGAAGGGTGGACACGGTACGATACGCTGTACTTGTGCTTAGATCAATACACAACCTTCATGGTAGCAATACATGATGAATGAAGGTGACACCAAATGATCTCATCCACTTTAATGAATCACAGATCAACTGATCACTGCCCTTAGCAGTCACAAATCTAAGTTACTTTTCCTTAATACTTGATACACTTAAGAAACCCATAGGATAGGGGTCGTGACTATAAATCTGTAAATCGAATATCAAGTGAACAATTGACATCGGCAATAGTGATTATGTTGGATATTTCAATTTCCATCTCTGAATGATATCCTCTCGATAGGCTTTGGCCATCAACAGGAATTTAATAGGAGCTATGCCAACACACATTAAATGCCTGATAAGGAGTTGACGTGGATAAGCCCAATGAAAAATGACTTTGAATCATTCCCGCTACAACATATAACAAAAACAATAAGAATGAATGTTAAATGTCAATAGAGACCATTCTGACTCCTTCTGTAGTAAATATTCAATTCCTAACAGCTCAAAAATATTTGACCAACAGGTAATGCATAAGAGAGGCGTCCACAGTAGTATGCAAAAATGTAAGACACTTCTTTTGGTGATTGATTCCATCTAGAACACCCAGTATACTCCCACACCGTGATAAAATAGGCGACTAAATGCAATGCCCGTGGACAACACTAGATATGCCTGAGATTTATTCCTGATAGCTATATGGACATTCCTTGGATCTGTATTTAATTTGCTTCCCACTTGATGTGGATGACTGAAGTCATTGAGATCCCATGGATAGCTTGGCGACCATGAGTCTTCCACGAAAAATCTCCAGCGTGGCTATCTCTTATGCACTAGGTGTCGGGTGAGATACTTTTGATCTTGGCACTCCGCCGATAGTGGCATCACTCAATGATCCGATGTTGTTTGTTTGAAGTCCCGCTTGGATGATGAAGCTGAATCGTGCTCGGGGATTGAATGCTTCTATTGGTATGATGCATACTGAAGTCTTCATGATAATGTTAATCCAAACACCAGCCCGTCGATTGCCACTACGCGGATTCTTCAGAGATGAATTTGACAGATGCACGTTACCTGCTCCTTCTGGAATGTGCACTGCGAGACTGAGGTTGGATGCACAACACAAAATTTCCAGATAGACGATTTCCTTCATAGGCCCATCTTCGATTATACATCATTTTCCTCAGGATGTTGTCACGAAATGCTACTTCCTCTGTTGACTCCAATGATTGATAAATGAAATGTTATACCCAAAGTTTAGTTACCATTGCCATTTGCAGATCAAAATTTGGTGACACGGAAAAATCTCATATCGATCTGAACTTCATAGTGCTAAGCCCATTACATGGGATGAGGACGTGATTCTGAACTAGGATGTAGTGCTTATCACACCCAACGATCTTCATTCAGGATGGCGTCAAACACTAGTTGCAACCTATCTTATGCGGATGATATCTTCCTCGATTTCCAGAATTAATACAACTATGAAAGTTTTGATAACAATCAACCTCCAGTATGCAAGTGCTTCCGCTCCTTCCATAGAGACCCTTAAATGAGACGATGCCTTGTCTGAATAAATCTGATCAGATCCTTCACTTAACCCGCTCTGATACCATGTTAGTTTTATTAGATCAAATTATACAATTGAAGAAACTTAAAATAATGCAACACATAAGACAATGAACACAACAAGATACCCTGGGAAAACCCTCCTCTTGAGGGAGAAAAACCCAGCAAATAGTCTCTCTATATGATGAACAATAACAACAGAATTCTGCTTACAACTCAAGCCTAAAACATAGGTGAATCTGATAGAATAATAGCACCTCTCCTAGATGTATTAAATACAACTAATTATGATTCTCCTTGAAATCGGACTGCTGCTACAAAATGGTGAATTGCTGCTAAAGTGTGAACTCTTTCTTCAATGCGAAAAGCTTTAGTTAACTATATTACAATGACAAAATGACCTTGCCTTTATACAAGTGAGGCGCCTCTTCAAGATAGGTCGGCTCACATAAGGAAATATCAAATATAATAAAGTCGGCCCAAGCTATAACTAGAATATGCGAACCATGAAGGGTCGGCCCTTTGCATTTAATAATAGTGTGATCATGAATTAAATAACCGAAGGATATTCATTTAATTCATGCGCTCCTTCTTGTAGTTTGTGTGAATGAAGTGCAGACCATAGTTGCAATAACATCAACAGTGATAAAGTCCCACGGCCTTCCTACGCCAAGAGAACTTATCTGTGGTCATTGGCTTCATGAGGGAATCTGCAACATATCCAAAGTGTCAACTTTCTTAATCAAGACCTTACCATTCTCAATCATTTCTTGCACAAAGTGATACTCAACATCAACATCCTTAGCACAAGCATTATACATGGGATTTTTGGCTATACAAATGACACTCTGACTATCACATTAAATCCTCACTATTTTGCAATCAAAACCAATGCCTTTACCAAGTCTTTGTAACCAAAATTCCTCCTTAGAGGCACATGTAGCAGCCATAATCTCTGATTTGGTGGTGGAAAATGCAACCATAGGTTATCTTTTACTCATCCAACTCATTGCACCTCCAAACAAAGTAAAACATAGCCACTACTAGACCTTCGACTATCCAATTCACCTGTCGAAGTTGCATCAACAAAAAAATGTATGTCTAATGAATTAACCACATCATCAACATCATGATAAACCAAATAATAATTGGAAGTACCACACAAATATACAAACACCCTTTTAACAAAAGTCTAATTCTCTCTACCAAGGTTAGAAAAACTACCAACAACACTTGCATAAGGAACTTTAGACATCTCTTCAAAATCATCATCAAAATTAGTACACATATATAAACTCAACTTAGTACCAACTGGAAATGGAATATTGACTGGTTTACAGTCATGCATATTAAACCTCTACAAAATGATATCAACACACTTTCTTTGACTTAACCAAATCTTTCTATGAACCCAATCCCTACTGATATCCATCCCAAGAATATATTTAGCAGTCCCCAAATCCTTCTTATCAAACGTTCCAAAAAGTGAAGGTTTAAGCTCCCTAACCATCACCTTCTTGTTACCCATAAACATGTCATCAACATACAAGAAAATGATTAGTATATGATCATCAATAATCTTAACATAAACACAATGATCCTCTTCACTTCTAACAAAACTCAACTTCAATACAAAGACATCAAAATTTTGGTACCACATCTTGGGTGAGTGTTTCAAACCATATAATGATCATTTTAACCTGGAAACCAAGTGTTTTTTTCCTTTCACAATAAAAATGATAGGCTGTCACATATAAATTTCCTCCTCACGATCCCATGCAAGAAATAAATTTTAACATCCATTTGCTCTATTTCAAAATCATAATAAAAAACAATAGATAATAGGAATATAATAGAAGTTAACTTATCAACAAGAGAGAAAATTTCACCGGAATCAACTCCCTCTCTCTGGGAGTAGCCCTTGGCCACCAATCTGGCCTTGTACTTCTCTAATCGACCATCCAAACAAAATTTATTTTTAAATAGCCACTTGCAATCAATGGGATTCATTCCTTTGTGCAAACTAACAAGATCCCATGTATCACAAATGTCCAGAGCCATCATCTCCTCCTACATGGCCTACATCCAAAACTCACTTTCCTTTGAAGAGAGAACCCCCTAAAAGGTTTAGGTTCATCATTAGTACTCAACAAAGAAAATACATAATGGTAATCTGATGGGCTATACCTGTCAATTATATTTTGTTGTCTTGTAGATCTTCTCAAGGTAGAAGTAAGGGGCTCTTGTTGTTCTTCTTTTGTATGCTCATATTGCACATCATCTCAACTCTTTGAACCCTCTTCTTCTTTGCCATCCTCTAATCCATCTAGTTTTTCTTCCACATGTGCATCTTTTTGCTTTTCTATCTTTGTCTCAAAGTGCGCTATTTTTTTCTTATCTTTCTCCTTTGGTTGTTCTTCACTCGAGTAAGATTTAAAATCCCTAAAAATCACATCTCTAGAGAAAAACATTTTATGGCTTAGTGGATTCCAAAGCTTATAACATTTTGCATTCTCACTACAACCAACAAAGATGCATTTCTATTCTTTTGGATCCAATTTAGATCACTTCTCTTGAGGAACATGAATAAAATACTCACAAACAAAGACCCTTAAATGTGAAATAGAAGGCTTTATACCTATCCACACTTCATAAGGAGTTTTATCACCAAGAGCTTTTCAAGGAGATCCATTAATCAAGTAACATGCAGTACTTACTATGTGGTGTAAAAGTGGAGTAATTAGTAAAACTAAACACACATCAATGAAATGTATTACATTAATGAAATTAAAATAATAAAGCAAGCTGCTATAAACATTCATTCAAAATCATTCAATTGTCCTCTATTCTCAGTGATCTCTCAATTCATGCTCTCAAATTTGCATGTTGCACATGAATCTACAAGATGGAAACTTAAGAAACGAGATGCTATATGAAATGCAAAGCTAAATGCCTACATCTACATGTTTTTGGTATTTTTGATTGCAATGCTAAATGATATGATATAATGTTGTTGCATTTAAAATGATGCTAAGATGATTGATGTGATTGAAGATGCAATTCTAAATGAAATGATGTATAAAAATGCAACAATTAAGATGCTAAAACTAAAATTTCTATGATACCACTAATATGAACTAAAATTCCAAATGCTAAGTAAAATGTTCTCAAAATGCTCTCAATTGCTAATATGATTTATGTAGCATAAGTTTATGATCAAATCCCTCTTGAAAAGTTATAGAATGATCTTTTATTTATATATTTTTCCAAGCCTGGGATGAGGTGGAAAAGATGGACGGTCGAGATCATGATCCTAGGATATCAATGGTGGAGCACAAAGAGGTTGGAGGAATTCATGGAGGTTGCTCCATTTGGAAAGTGTCAAAGAGCATCAATTGAAAGAAGGAGCCATGTGTCTCCAAGGAGGTTAGGAGGGTAGAGGGATATTTCTAATTTAAAAATTGGAAATAAAATAAATCATGTGATATGTGTTGATGTGGAGGGTGAGTTGGAGGAAGTTAGAGAAATATGGAGACATGTGACAAATTTGAATTAAAAATTCAAATTTAATGAGAGGGAATAATCAAATAACAAATTATTTAAATTTATGTATTTAATTAATTTAAGAGAGAAAATAATTTTTGAATAGAATAATTAAAGAAGTGAACAATGCAAAAAAATTTATCAATTTATTTATATGAGTAGAATAATTAAGATTAATTAATTAAATAACTAGTATTTAATTTCATTTGTGCTCCAAACCATTTTTATGTGTATACACTTACAACTTCTACCCAAAAGCATCTATCAAGATTAGCACACCACTCAACATGCTCTTAGCTCTTTCCATCGAGGTTTGGTTCATTTTTTCTGCTATCCAATTTTTTTGAGGTGTATAAGGAGTGGTCTTTTTTCAAACAATACCTACATCCTTATAAAACTCATCAAATTCCCTAGAACAATATTCACCCCCATTGTCATATCTCAACACCTTTGTCTTATAATCTGTCTATTTCTCTGTATAGGAGAAAATTTGCACCCCTTAGGATAATTCCCCTTTTACCCTTCCTCACTTTAGAAAACTAAGTTTGGAGGTGAAATTCCACCTAAGCTCGCTACCTTCATTCCACTTGGTTCCCATTTTGTGAGTCGGAACGATAATACCTATCAAGGATGCTCGCGTGATGCATAGACGTCCGCATGATGCACTTATGTCCTTGATAGATTCCCATGGCTGGAGCCTGCAAAGGTGTTACACTTCCCATTGGTGGTCAACTTGTAACGCCCTCTTTGATCGACCAACCCGAATATGGTCATTTCCTTCATCTCCTTCTTCAAATTCACCTCTTCTAGGTCCATCTTCACTCTCTAGCTCTCTTTCAGCCCTCTCTTAGCACTTCACAATGGAATCTTCCTTCACATCTCTTCACAAGCTCCAAGAAGCTTCTTCACCATCTCTTCAATCTTAAGCAACACTTTACACTTCACAAGAACAACAACAACAACACTCCATCACTTTAGTAGAGAAAGTGTGGAACAAAACACCATTGCAACAGAGGCTTGAGTTCCCCTCATTTTCTCCCCCATTAGCCTTGAGCACTCTTGGTGGAGGTGGTAAGCTTTCACTCCTCTTCTCTACTATTTGGTTGAGTAGCATAGCACTGCTTCATAATGCTTTAATGCTCTTTACTTTATTTCCTATTTTTCTCTCTATCTATTTGGTTATTCGTAGAGGTGGGAACACCAAAACGGGGGTCTGACTGAGGCAAACCCCTATACAACCCCAACAATTTCTCTCTATTGTGTGTAGGTATTGAAGACATTCACAGGATGGAGGATTCATCACTTGCGTGGTCGTAAGCATTTCCTTTCCCTTCCTCTCCTTGTTTTTATCATTTTTATTTCAGTCTATTTTAGCTTTATCACATTCTATTACTTTATTGCATTCTGGAAGTTCTCAACAATTAGACTAGAAGCATTCACTTTGACATTTTATGTGACATTCTCGCTCTCTAGTCCATACAAGATGCCAACATGCCTTGGGGATGCCAGCATGCCACGCCGTTGTCCGTATTCTGCGCTGACATCCTTTGGTCGGGAGCTTGTCAGTTTGTCTAGAGAATATTTGTGACCTACTCTTTCTAATTCTAGAACTCTCACCGCTTTTCCTTGAGGTAGTTTAGGGTAGTTCACCCAATGAGGCTCTCTCAGTGAACAAAACTCGTGAGTAGCAAATCACCCTTCTCTACATTTTGGTGAACCTGACGTGAAGCGGAAAACTAGGAATTTATTTTCCCCTCCTTGGCGGGGTCATCAATTTTGACTTAGTGCTTGGAATTCAAAACCGTTTGCACCATTAGAAACGCAGTTGAATTTTAGGGAATGATGCAAGTTCCAACCTCAAATTCCACTATGAAGACCTCCAAAAATGCAAATTACTAGAACATAGAAAATACCACAAAAATTGTAATGAATTTAATATCTTCTTTTATTAGCTCAATATCCAATTTTGTTCCAAATATTAATGATATTCCATTTCATGCATGTGATAGTGACTTGGCTTTGCCCATGTCACTTTGTATCTTTGATCCTCCTCATGAGAATCCTCTTTCTGCGGAGGATATCTTGTTGCAAGAAGATGAAATCATTGATACCTTTCTTAATGTTACTCTACCTTCTCTTCAATCCAATGCACTCTCTTCTAGAGATGATGCATTTGTGAATGAAAAATATCCTACTCATTCCAATGCACTCTCTTCTAGGGATGCTGAATTTGTGAATGATGAATTTATTATCTATTCTAATGCACTCTCCTCTAAATATGATGCATTAGTGCATGATGATTCTCCTTCCACATTTGATCCTGTTTGGATCGATCTTGAGAATATGTCTTCAAATAATTATTCTTCTAGTTGTGATGAATCTATAAATGTAATCTATGTATTTTCTACCCCTCAAAGGCCTAAGAGATCAGTCATTTATGTGACTCCAGCTAGTCCTTCTCCTGAAAGGGTTTGTTCTATTGATGGTGTTCCATTTGATAGTGATTCCATTGATCTTTCTAAGGCTCCCTCTTATAGAGCGATAGCCCGTACGTATGATACTAGAATGAATAAACAACCAAGCCTTCCTCTAGCACCTAAACCTACAACTAAAGCACCTAGTGATTATGATCTTGTTGAGAAACTCCATGTTACTCCAACTAAGATCTCACTGTGGGACTTGCTTCAGTCTACTCTGATTTATCAAGGTATGCTTTAGGACGCCTTGGAAAATATCCTATTGCCTTCTTCTTCTTCTTCTTGGCCAACAGATGTTAATGCACTGATAGCTTATATTTGTGTGAATTTGTCGAATATTGCATTCTATCCCCAAGAACTCTCGCCTCTGTAAGTACAGAAGCAAGCAAATCCTCTAATGATTATAGTTAACATTAATAAAATTGGCATTAGACATACTCTCGTTGATGTTAGTTTGGCACTCAATGTATGTAACATTGATCTATTTCCTAAAATTAATATTGATCCATCTTCTCTTAATGCTTCTTCCATATACATTCATGGGTTTGATAATGTTGGCTGACAAGATCTAGGTACAATAGTATTACCTCTATAGCTTGGACCCGTTTCTATACCCACCCTTGTATATGTTAAGTCAGAAAAGTTACCTTATAACCTTCTTCTTAGTAGATCGTGGATTCATGCTATGGGTGCAATCTCGTCTACCTTGCATAAATCTATTGAGTTCATTGCTAACAATAAATTAGTCATAGTCAAAGCTGACCCTGAATGCACTTAAGTGAGATGACAACAGTTGGTCAAGCTTCGGTTGTGCCTACTCTTATTCCTTCAATATATTCCAATGCGTCGATGTTTACTCTAGAAGTACCTACCACAAAGGATACTCTTGAGATAGATGTCCCTAAAGAGGATCCTTTTGAAGCGAGAAATCTTGAGTCTGTTCCTACCTCTTCTCAGGAGAATGCATGTCTTGGTGATGATTGGGGTTATTTATACTTTACAGATTCCTTCGTTGGGGAATATAAAGTTGACCCCATACACTCAAGCCTTCTGACAACATCACCCAAACCCACTATCGAATATGGTCACTCTTCTATATCGTCGGGTGAATGCAAATTGTAATGTTCTTGGTGCTGATCCTCCTTCTGAGGAAGATGATCACACTTATGTTAAGGATGTTAATGTTGGTAGTCCTATCAAGAAGGTTGATGGTGATCCCATAGAAGAGTGTGATCCCCCTTGCCAGAATAACACTCTCCATGGAGATCATCCTCCATCATCTTTTTTCTTCGTATCTTCTTCTTGTGAGAAGTCAAAATTTTCTCTGCAAGAGAAAGGGTTGCTTCCCACTCCTCACCCTCTATCTAAGCAAGAGCGTATTTTTTTGTGGCTTCTAAAAGCTTGCTTAATTAATCTTCCTCCTCCTACACATAAGAAATTTCATAGACATGGTAAAGAAAAATATTATTTATGTGCATACCATCGAGTGCCCAACCATTCCACTAGTGAATGTAAGGTCTTGAAAGATAAAATTCAAAAAATTCATGATTCAGGCGCCATCACTCATTTGAGTTGTTGATGCACCTACCTCTTCTTTGAACGACAAGTGATATCGAGGTTTACCTCTATCTTATTCTAAGTATCTTGCATGGTTCTCCCCCCCCCTATATGTTGGGGGCAGTGATAACTTGTTTTGGTGATGTGTGTCCTTCTTAAGGACCCCTCCTCTCTTTATTTCTTTTGAATGAAGCATCCCTTGAGCAAACCCCCTTTTCTTTTGAAGGGTTCCCAAGGGACCTCTTTGAAATATTTTCTCTCGAATGAATTCCATGGCGTCTAGCTTGGGAGCAGCCTGACTAGACCTATTTCATATCTTTGTGTCTAGCTTGGGGGCAACCTAACTAGACCTCGCTTTTCAAACAGTGCATACCTTGACTAGACCCCTCTTCCTTTTGAAGGGTTCCCAAGGGACCCCTTTAAAAGTCTTCAAACTTGGTGATGGTCTGTGTGACTATCCATTTACTAGCCTACGCGGCCACTTCTTGATGTGTTCTATCTGTGAGTAAAAATGTTGCTGCTTTCTGACTCTATGGATTCCCCTTTTATCGGTTTCCCTCATGTGAGAGACCTTGGGGGATACCTTACTTGCAGGCCTATGTGTCTGTAGGGTGCTTTTCCTAGTTTCCTTCATATGAGAGTTCTTGGAGGATACCTCCCTTGTGGGTTTGCGGGCCTGTAAGGTACTTTCTTTCTTCATCTTCATAGTTTTGCAGAGCTATGAAGTCTTTTTCTTATCCTACACTCTCAGGTTCTCCAAACCATGATCTACTTCCTTAATAGTTCAGGTATACATTTCTAACCCTACTACTTCTTCGATCTACTTTATCGAAGCACTCATCAGTACTCATGCTCGCTAAAGTGGGGGAAAAATGTATAGGAGTGAATTTGCACCCCTTATGCAAATTCCCCTTTTGTCTTTCCTCACTTTAGAAAACCAAGTTCGGAGGTGAAATTCCACCTAAGCCTGCTTCCTTCATTCCACTTGGTGCCTGTTTTGTGCGTCGGCAGGATAATGATTGTCGAGGATTCTCACGCGGCTCACAGATGTTTGTGCGATGCGCTTATGTCCTTGAAATATTCCTACAGTTGGAGCTTGAAAAGGTGTTACACTTCCCATTGGGGGTCTACTTGTAATGCCCTCTTCGGTCGACAGACCCGAATATGGTTGTTTCCTTCACCTCCTTCTTCAAATTCACCTCTTCTAGATCCATCTTCACTCTCTAGCTCTCTCTAAGCCCTCTCTTAGCACTTCAAAATCCTCTTCCTTCACATTTCTTCACAAGATCCAAGCAACTTCTTCACCATCTCTTCAATCTCAAGCAACACTTTACACTTCACAACATCAACATCAACACTCCATCACTTTAGTAGAGCAAGTTTGGAACAAAACACCATTGCACCAGAGGCTTGAGTTCCTCTCATTTTCTCCCCCATTAGCCTTGAGCACTCTTAGTGGAGGTGGTAAGATTTCACTCTTCTCTACTATTTGGTTGAGTAGCATAACACTGCTTCGTAGTGCTTTAGTGCTCTTTACTTCATTTCCTATTTCTCTCTCTATCTATTTGGTTGTCCATGGAGGTGGGAACACCAAAATGGGGGTTTGACTGAGGCAAAACCCTATACAACCCCAACAATTTCACTCTCTCTCTCTCTTGTGTGCAGGTATTGAAGACATTCATGGGTTGGAGGCTTCATCACTTGCGTGATCGTAAGAATTTCTTTTTCCTTCCTCTCCTTGTCTTTATTGTTTCTATTTTAGTCTATTTTAGCTTTATCACATTCTATTACTTTATTGCATCTTGGAAGTTCTCAACAATTAGACTAGAAGCATTCACTTTTCTATTTTCTACGACATTCTTGCTCGTTGGTCTGTATGAGATAACAGTGCACCTCAGAGATGCCAATGCGTCACGCTATCGTTCATATTTTGCACTAATTTCCTTTGGTTGGGAGCTTGTTAGTTTGTCCAGAGAATCTTTGTGACCTACTCTTTTTTATTCTAGTACTCTCACTGCTTTTCCTTGAGGTAGTTTAGGGTAGTTCACCCTATGAGGCTCTCTGAGTGAAGAAAACTCATGAGTAGTGAATCCCACTTCTTTTCATTCTCAACTAAGGCTTTAAATTCCTTAAACTTAGTGAAAACCTCATATTTTGCATGCATAAAATAAATCTAGGTGTATCTTGAGACATCATCAATGAAAATAAAGTAATAATGAGATTTTCCAAAAGAGTCAACATCCACTAGTCCAAACATCCAAATGAATGATCTGTTATAATCTCTTAGCTTTGTTAATTCCATTAGAAAATTATGATCTATTTTGTTTACCAAACACACAATGCTCACAAAAAAACATTTTTTCCAACAGAGTAATCAAAAATACTGTTAACCAAGTTTTTATGTAAAATAGTCTTAAGACCCTTTTGTCTTATGCGACCCAATCTATGGCACCACAACATACATACATTTTTAGTGCCAGTTACATTGACAGAGTTACAAAAAGTGGAGGCATTAAGCCTAAACAAAGTCCCTATTTGAGATCCTTTAGCAATCACCAAAATCCCTCTTACCAACCTACAACTAGACTTGTCAAATGTCATATGCATTCCAAAAACATTCAATTTGGATATTGAAAGTAGATTTATCACAAGTCCTAAAATATGTAAAAAATCATCAAGGATTTTAACCCTTCCATCATTGAAAAAAAACTTTACCTTTTTCTTACCAACAATATTCTTCATGTAGTTATCACCAAGGAAAACTTATCCCCATCATAAGCTGACTATGAAGTAAACCACTCCTTGTGAGGAGTCATATGGTAAGAGAAACCTGAATCAATAAGTCAAACATCATTACTAATAGTACTAGCAAAAATAAACAAAGCATCAGAATCACCATCTTTTAAGGACTTTTTCATGTAAGTATTTGAACTATTTTTCTTGTTTCTGCACTCTTTCTTCACATGCCCTCTCTTACCACAATTTCAACACTTTACTCATCTCTTCCTGGTAGTTTTAGAATGTTCTTTAGACTTGTCTCTCTTTTTATCCCCTTTAGGTCCTCCTTTTTGTTTGGAACTTCCTTGCACATGCAGGGCATCTTGGGAGCCTAAATTCATGGACTTTATTCTCATTTCTTCTAAAAGAAGTGTAGCAATGAGATTATCCATCTTTGGCTCTACACCACCACCACTTATGACCATAGTTATATTTTCCCAAATTTTGGGTAAATAACAAAGCAACGATACACATTCATCTTCCTATTCTATCTTAACATCTACAGATGCAAGCTAACTTATAACCATATTAAAGCATTTAAATGTTTTGCAATAGAATCACCATCCTTTATTTTCAAAGAATATAAACATCTTTTGAGATACAATTTATTAGTTAGATTTTAGTTTGATAGATATCACCTATTCTCTTCCACAACTTGTATGTGGTAGATTCTTTTGAAACATTCAAGAGGGCAGAATCTGCAAGACACAACTGAATGGTTTCGTGTGCCTTATTTTCCATTTTATTCCAATCTTCATCAAACACACTAGATGGTTTCTTTTCATTTGAAACTTCCAACCACTGAAATCTCTCTTCAAGGAGATCCTCCATATTCAACTTTCACATCTCGTAACCAATTCCATTGAATTTCTTAATATCTATATGAGAGGTAGATGCCATGGTTTTCAATATTCTTCATAAATAAGCAAAACCAATAAAGAAAAAACTCCCACTATAGCCAAACAACCTTCAACACTTAAGAGAAAGGCGTAGACACTAAAAAATGTCCTAGCTAATACCATTTTTCCTTAGCAATTCCCTTGTCTAATGTCATAAGTCTTCTATTAATTAAATATTTTTTATTATTTAATTAATTCATTACTATCTTTATTCATCTTTGATTAATTAATTAAATTGTATTTATTTAATTACATCACTAATGTCCCTTTCCACCATAATTAAATAAATTTTATTTATTTAATTATGTATCACTTTCAATTATAATTAAATAATTATTTTAATTATTTAATTATTCATTAGCCTTTTCTATCATTAAATTAAATTAATTTTATTTAATTAAATGCTTACTAATTTTTCATCTTCCTCCTATTTTTGAATTAAATTATTATTTAATTTAGAAGTTAGCTTGTCACATGTCCTCTATAATTAAATAGTACCTTTTATTATTTAATTATTCATTTGAATTTCTCCTACAATCTCTTTATCCGTGTCAATCTTATCTTCCACATCAAACCTTATATCTTGAAATCTCATTTAATTTCACCCCTTGATTGAATTATCTCATAATTCAATCCTAGTCATTCATCCTTATCATTTTCTCTAACCCTATTTCATACTATATCTTTCAATCTTGGCCATTGATTGACACATCTCATTGACATCCAATCTTAATTAGCCCTTCATTCAAATTTGTCTTTTCTATAAAAGACCCTAGTCTTGTCATTTTCATCATCTAGACATCTTAGACATCTACATCTAGTTCACATGCAAGTACATGTTGTTAGTGTGAGACAATAATCTTCAATATTTTGCTAGTCATTGTCATAGGCTTATTATTGCACACTCAAATCTGAGGGCAATTATTCATATCAAGCAAGATGGAGAAGGGCAATGGAGGTGAATCAATGGTGGCATGAAGACTCTAGGGTAATATTGCTTTATGTTTGTGTCTTTATGATTATTTATACTTCATTGCTTATTAGGATTTGATTTAAATGCATTATTGCCTAACCTTGATAATTTTACCTTGATTTACATTGATGAACCCGACGTGAAAGGACAATTTTATAGAATTTGTATGAAAATTTTGGTTTTGTAGGTTACAAGTATGGATCGATGCAATCGATAGAGAAAATGATGAAACTGCTTGTGACACTATGCCACAACCATGACGCCAAATGACACAATTGATCCAGATTAGGGAATATCTTGACTTCATTTGATTTCTTAGTTTTTCTAGCAAATTTCTATTATTTGGTTTTCAGCCTGCTTAGATTAACCTTATTTTCATATCATATTAGTTGTTAGTTGTTTGGATTTGGTGAGATTTTTCATATTTTATAGGTCCAAGTTTGCACGACACATTCGACTATCATTCGCCTCAATCGTTTAGGGGTTTACCACATTTGATATCGATTGAGAGTCGCAATCAATTTTTTGTGTCGTAGTCGACATCCTAAACGATGCAGTCATTAAATCCTGTGATACAATTTCTTTTGTTTGTGAGTCACAACTGTTATTTTTTGTGACACAATTGCCTATTAATTTAAAATTTAGGGTTTTAGTCAAAAAAATTTAGTTTATATCTTTCACATTTTTTAGTCTAGGGGTTTTTTGTTATTGACATTTGATTTCCAACGTGTGGCATAGGTGGAAAGGAGGAATTTCATTTGATCTTGCTAACTTATCGATCTTGTTTCATTTTCATACACTCATTGGGCTTAAAATTAACCTTGCATTTGCATGTCATTGGGCTTAAAATTTACAACTTGCATTATTTCACTCATTGGTTAAAAAGAACTTGTATTTTCACTCATTAGGACTTAAAATTGCCAACAATCTTGCATAGAGTGTCTTTCTCGCAATTGGATTTGGACTTAAAAAGAACTAGTGTCTTCATTGTATTGTGGTTTGTAACTTGTCTTAAGGTGTGTATGCTCTTCTCTCACACCGTTTGGTGATCTTGAGAATCAAAACATCTTTTGGCATTTGCATAATCACCCACACATTTTGTTTTAGGATTTTTTTCTTTTTAAAATGAACACTATGCAAGTGTGAGATAAAGGTGTTGTGCATGCTCTCTCCTTGCGCTTCGTGCTATCTTGGAGATCAAAAACAACATACTTGTCTTTCTTTTGTTACCCTTAGAGGGAATACCTCCCAACTTGTGAGATGGAATGACCGAAATGGTTCTTTGTTTCAATCCGCTATATAAATATTCATGATTGTTGGGAAAGTCTTCAATCACCTAGTGCGGATGTACTATATCGATGAATGTCTCCCCTAGTATCCTTGTGATACGTGAAAACCCTTACTAATGAAGGGACTAGGAGGCCTCTTAATTGAGCAAACCGCCACATGTATAGGCACTAGTATTAACCTGAAACACGGATTAGGAACCACTTGTTGTAGAGGCCAAAAACCCTTTTACTTGTTGGTGCAAGAGTTCAGACCTCTGAAGCCGCCCTACATTGCACTATTCATTGTAGAGATAGGAAATCCCTTGGCTCATAAGATCTTAGGATATTCAAAGGTAAGATATTTTTGTGTGCCTATGCCATGTAAGGGGGAGCCAATGTCACCAAGATCTCTAATTGTCCACTTTTTTTAAGTGTTTGGAGCAATTCAAGTAGGGACTCAACAAGTAGTATCTCTTTTTGGTCTAGGTTGTGCATTGTTTACAAGTGCCTTTATACACATTGTAATTATACATTTTCACACTTAGACCAAACCAAAAAAGGGTCTTCAAACTGTTTGTTGTGTTTGTCAAAATCAATTTCACAAAATCACATAAAAATTGGTCAAAAATCATTCAAAACCTACCAAAACACATTGTACGCCGCAATTGGCTGCCATTCACCGCAATTGCAATACAGAAAACCACAACTGATATTTCAAGAATGACACAATTGTTACACAAAACACCACAACTAAGACTCAAAATGACACAATTGTTTGTCATTGAAAATTTTAGTGGAAAACTAAGACAATCCATTTTCTGATCAATCCTAAGCTTTATCTTGTCCTCTGATCATAAACTTGTGAGCTTCCAAACCTGACACCTATCATTTCCAATCCATTCATTCCTCCATCATTACAATCTTTGCACTTTCCATAGGTCAAACATTAGGTCATCCTTTAGCTTGCATACACCTTGTTGTAGGTTTTAGTTTTGGAAACTTATCAGACTCTAAAGAAGTCCATAGTGACAACATCAGATTTACCTTTTCTTCACTTTTCCATCATCTTAGTCATTTTTCATTTAGGTTGGCTCCTCAATTCACAAGGCTAGTTTGAAACCACCTTTTCCAATTTTTTCATTTCAGTCATTACCATCATTGAGCTCTTGATAAATCATATTTTAAACCTTGGCTATCTTAGTTTGATTAAGGAACCTTACCTTAGATTTTCCATAAGGTGTTTAGTTTTCATATCCTTGGTCATCCTCTTAGGTCAAATTATCATTTACACCCATCATCCTTTCACATTTGCATTACATTTGGCATACCTTAGACATACTCAAAATATTGACCTCATTGTGACACTATTGACATTTTGACCATTTCCACTTTGATTCTTTATCTTGGTATCATCATTAGGCATATCCTATACTCTAAAAAATAAAAAAACATAGTTGCATAATGTTGGTCTTAGTCAATACATTGGTCATACTTAGGCATAATCATACCCTTTTGCATAGTCACCTTCATATTCACTTCCCTCTTGCAAGTATTTTATGGTTGAAACAAGGTCGCAAAGGAAATGAAAAGAAATGGCTTTACTACAAGATGATAAGTTTTTTAACCTCTTTAGCAATCCCTCCCAAGGAGTACCTATACCACGAAATTCATTCCCTAATCCATTTGAAATATTTATCCTTAGAGACCAAGAAGGAACTGTTACCGTAGAAGAAGTAAAGGAAACCACACAAGATCTTGAAGTAGCCTCTTTTGTGGACGAAATTGTGGCATTGGAACCCCAATGTTTCCTAGCTAAAATATTGTCAGAAGGAGCCACATTACCTCATGGTTTTGACCTCAACACATTATAAGAAAAACCTACACCAAATAATAAAATTCAAGGACACAATACACCTACCTCTAGTGGCTCCATCCTACAAGTCAACACATCTATACCATCAAGAGGATCCACATAAGACACAATGACAATCCACACTTCACCATTTGGCACCCAAAACATGACACAAGGAACAACACCAACCATGACACAATCTATGTCACAACCCTTTGGTGCTTCATCCAATCCATTCTCTACCTCAAACACCATAGGGACATCATCTTCACACTTCAACCAAAAGACCAAAGATTTTTATCAACAAGACTCCCAAAATGAATGCCATACCAAATATAGGGACCTCACAACATACCATTGTGTCACAACAAGGGCCTACTCCTCATATACATGTGCAAAACAATACCCAAGGGTCTATTCCGAACAATACAAAAGGACCCTTCCCACAATATGACAACCAACATCCACATGGTCATAACTTCACAAACTCATGTCATACACAATAAAATCCACCTTACAACACTCACATTCCAACTCATAACCAAAACATTCATAACCAAACACCACATTACACACATGCAAAATCAAAATCCATCATACACACACATATCCAATCAAAATCCATCCCATAATATTGGATTCCAACATGCCAACATGGGCACTCAAAATACACAAGACACATCATTGACCCAGGTGGATTCTCTACAAACTCAAATTATTTCCCTACAACAACAAATAGAGAACATGCAAGTGTCTAACAAGAAGACCTACTCTAAAAAATACTTATGGCCATGTCCATTTGACAAGTCTTTACATGCCACTCTTCCCACGTGGCTATATCACACCTAACTTGCCTAAGTATAGATGGAAGGGAAATCCTATCGACTATCGAGCATGTAAGAGAGTTTTCTATAGCTTGCATAGACTTTGCATATGAACCTACATATCTAATGAGACTATTCCCATGAAGTCTTATAGGGAAAGCACTTGAGTGGTTTGCACACCTACCAACTAGCATAAGAACATGGGGAGAGTTGGCAGAAAAATTTGTAGAACAATTTGCATTCAACATTGACAATGAGATAACAATTTCCACCCTATGTCACACCACACAAGAAGAGGGTTAAAACTTTGTGACCTTCTTCCAATGATGGAGGGGTTTGGCTAGTATATGTCCAATCAAAATACCTGAGAAATAAAAAGTTGTCATGTTCATAGAAAACCTTAACTCAAATTTGAAACATGAGTTATGAATGCAATGTTGTACTTCATTCACGGACCTAGTTGAGAAAGGAACTATCCTTGAGAAGGCCCTCATCGACAAGGGAGAAATCAAGACTTCCAGCAAAACATGACCACCCAAAACACATCAAATGACAAAAGAAAATATTAGGCTCGTAATAAAAATGTAACCAATGATGGATTCATTGATACCAAACCAATACACACAATCCCTACCATTACACTCAAAGGACCCAATGCATCCAATAACACACCAATAACTTACTATCAAAAATAAAATTTCATCCAAAACACATAAGAACATAGTTCAAAGGAAGTTTCCTACAAGACGTAAATACACTCCTCTTGGGGAGCCAATTGAATCCATCTTCAAACAAATTTTGCAGCACAATACCATAAAACTTCCTAAAGTGAGACCATATGACCTAGGACAATTCAAACCATCATGGTGGGATGATAATTACTTTTGTGACTATCACTGAGCTAAGGGACATTCCACCTCATAATGTCGACAATTGAAGAATATCATCCAAGACCTCATTGAAAATGGGACTATTGAAGATAATGGACAACCAAAATCATCTAATAGTCATCATAAAGTCTTTACAGACCCTTTACATGACCATGGAAAAGGAAAGGCCTCCAGTTCAAGTAATAAGGTTGACAATTCAGCCAATTACACAAATGCCAAATTTGATTATACCAGCATAGTAAATCACATTCGCACTGTCGATGATTACATCAATACCATTACCATTAAGAAACCAATAAAATGCATTATCAACACTCATTGAACCAAGGTGACTATCCAAGGTCCTCCCCCAAAACAACAACATCCACCAAAGTCCCAATACAACCTACTTGACCATTTGGGTAAGACACCCGCCTAAATATTTATCCTAGAGTTATTGCGCATATCACTTGACCATCAAGTCATTCTTGACAAGGCCTTACAAGACTCTACCACTCCCATTGATCTTGATGTCAATTTATTCCAAGAGATGGTGGGTTACTTGGCTAATTCTCATCACAACACCTTTTCTGACCAAGACTACTCAACTCAAAAGACAAACCATAATGACCCTTTGCGTCTTAAGTCCTCATCCATAAACACAAAGTCAGATGAGTCTTGGTAGATGGTGGAGCAAGGTTAAACATCTATACCCTTAAATAGGTTAAGATATTAGAATTTTCAGAAGCATGTGTTGACACAACAAAATCATTTTTATCAAGGCATATGATGATGAAGAATGTTCTTCTAAAGGAGTTATCACACTACCCATCAGAGTTGGGACCTGCAGTTATGGATACTACTTTCCAAGTCTTGGACCTTGACCTTTCATATAATCTCCTCCTTGGTCAACCATGGATCCATGCCATGAAATTTGTACCATCCACATACCATCAATGTCTCAAGTTTCTTCATGAAGGCATTGAAATTATAATCACAAGCGATCCTGACCGCTTTCAATATTGGAGCAATTTGAGAGGGACTCATCAATTCCAAGTGTCTATCAATAAGGAAGATTTTTCCTCCACTTCATCACAGTACATTAATCCATCCTCATTGACAAATTCATCCACTTCATTTACCGTGTCATCAAACCCTAAGGTCCAAGTCCATGACATGGGATGTGGTGAATACCTTATGGATAAGTTACCAACAAACAATAATGTTAATGTTACTAAGAAGGTTTAGGCTTCCAACAATGATGTCAAGACAACTTCAAAACAAACACAAATAGATGGTCATGCTTGGGTTAAAACCTTTTGGGACCCTGATGATATATCCACTTTTACCATATTCATTTCCACTTAATCCTTTCATGGCCATGATAATCCCATGTTCGACCAAGATATTTATGATAATCCACTCTTTGATCCTGACCTTGCTGAGTATATCTAATCATCATCCCACCTACCCTAAGCTAGGATATGCATCTCCTATTGTCACCTCTACTAAGCCATCTTGCCAAGTTGTTAAGGATGTGCAAGCCTCCTTTGACGCTAACAATACCAAAAAGGGTAGTCCCAAAGATTCCATTGATGGCATCGTCACTCTCTTCCGTCCACTAAACATTCTTTTCACTCCATCCATTGCATCCATCTCGCTCACGTCCATCTGCATCATAGACATGGATCAACCAGTCATATTTCCAAAAAAGAATAAAGGCAACGCTCTGATGAAGGAATTATCTTTAAAGGGAGATCAAGAATCAAAAGACATAATGAAAAGAAAAGAAGATTAGGACAATTCCTCTAGCCTAAACAAAAATCTATTGGATAAATAAAAAATACAAGTAAAAAATGAAAGCAAGCAAAAGTTGATCGCCAAGTATGTCTCTCCATCAAAAATAACTGGGGGTATATCAAGACAAAAATTTGAACAAAGAGCTTGTTGATTCAAGATCTCCATCACTTTCACTCATTCCACACATCTTGTTCAATCCGTCCATATTCATGCATTTGTCATACCATTCCACCTCCATTGTCGATGTCTTTTAATGTGCCTTTCACGACAACCCCTTCACGTACTCTAGTTCATTGGTCACCCAAGATCCTTTTCATCTAAAGCCTGGTGGTCCACATAGTGTGTACATTATGGATCATACCATAGTCTCTTTCATCTACCACATCTATCATCCTTCATATTTTCCACTTGCATTCCTTGTCCAAATCAAGTCCTTTCATCCAACATAGTAATCCAAACAAGGTTAATGTATTATCACAACAATCTTTGGATTAGGAGCTTATCAACTCTCCACTCCTGAAGGGGAACCCTTGTTAGACCCAATCAATAGTTTGCACCTACGCAAATTCTACACATAGCTTTCGAAAGTCTTGTCATAACCTTAAAAATGCAATAAAATAAAATTGTTACCTTGATGAAAACCTGGAAAATAGGCATCTTGGTGACACCAATAAATAAATAAATAAATAGATTTATAAAAAATAGTAAAGAGAAATAACTTGTCCAATAGTGAAAACCACTTCGGTGGCGCTTTGGATAAGTACCATGGTGAAAACCTGGCAAACAGGTGCCATGTGTAGTTGAAATTTTCTCCATATTCTACCATCATTCCAACCTGGCTTTTCACGTCACTCGCCTTTTCATATCATGCATAATAATGTCTAGTTATCTTTTCATAAACTAGAACGATTGACATCATGTGTCCTTTTTCTTTTTGCATCCCCTTCCAATTCCACTCCTAATAAATTGGTCTTATACCCAACTGGGGAAAAATACTTGACCCATGTCATTGGATATTACACTTGCTATCAAGAGGTCATTATATCAAAAAGACAAAAAGACAAAAAAAATCATAAAACCTTAAAAAGACAAAAAAACATAAAACCTTAAAAAGACAATAAAATCATAAAACCTTAAAAAAATCACAAAAAATAAAAAAGACAAACAAAATCAAAACATGTCAAAAACACAAAAACATCCAAATAACTATCAAAAATTCCAAAAACAAAGTCAGAGTTAGTCATGTCAGTCCAAGTCCCATCGAACTACATTGCCTCTATGACTTAACGTAGGCAAGGCCATCTGACGATGAGCCCCCAAGGCATTAGGCCAGTCCTCTTAGGTTTGGTCAAATAAAAATCATGATTCAATCCTTGGTCAATAAAAAAAGTCAATTCATGTCAAATAATGAGGTCTCTACGCATTGTTACGTAGGCAAGGCCATTTGTCGATGCATTCCTGAGGCCACCTAGGTCGGTCCTTTAGGGTTTTTCACGTCAGTCATAATAAATCAGACATTCTCAAACTTGGACACAAACATTCATCAAAACATCAAATAAATCATGAATTAACAAGACAAACAAGCCAACAAGTCATCAAGTCAAATCAAGCGAATTGTCAAAATAGTCGAACATCAAAGTAGTCAAACTTATGTCTTATACATGATGTGTCCTTGAAACAAGACGTTGTAATTAATCACACTTTGTCATTTTCCTTATACAGGTGGTCACATGATCGAAACCAGACTTGACATCTTATATGACATGTTTCTTCTCCTAAAACCAGGGCTTGTCAAGCAATCAACCCATCAAACACCTAGTCAATCAAACATCGACAAACAATCAGATTTTGGCAAACACTCTGAATGGTTGTTGACTTTGTGGGCTATTTTTGTAGATTATCTTTTTTTTATTTGTCTTTGAGTCATGTTACTAGCTCTCTTGAGGATGTCCCATGAAGGATTTAGAGGGGCGATGATGTCTCATGACACTTTTATTTTGATTGTTGTTTGTGGATTGTCTTGGCAAAAATACTAGGGCAACTTTGCCTTTAGTATGAGTCAGGACATTACTTGTATGTGATTGTTTGTTTTTTAAGTAGATGATTGTGCACACCCTGGTCTATATCATACCTTGGTGTTTGTTGTCTATTTGTCCCATTTTACCGCCCAATGATGATTTAATGCAAAGCCTTGCATAGAAAAATATTCATCTTTAAGTTGTCTCTACTAATGCCATACTAACTTCCATATCCTTCATGCTAACATTTCTTCTATCATTCATCCTCTAGTCTTCTCATCCATTTCGAGAGCACGCTCATGTTCTTTGAACCCGCATGTCCTCTCCAGTGGGCATACTACAACCTTCTTTGTCATCCTTCCTCGTCCTCTTTACACTGGGGCATATTTTTAAATTAAATCTTTGACACAACACGATAAACTGCATTGTATCAAAGAGGGGCAAAATGTAGACACTAAAAAATGTCCTAGACTTTCTAATACCATTTTTCCTTCCCAATTCCCTTGTCTAATTTCATAAGTCTTCTATTAATTAAATAATTTTTATTATTTAATTAATTCATTACTATCTTTATTCCTCTTTGATTAATTAATTAAATTTTATTTATTTAATTATTTATCACTTTGAACTATAATTAAATAATTATTTTAATTGTTTAATTATTCATTAGCCTTTTCTATCATTAAATTAAATAAATTTGATTTATTTATTTGCTTACTAATTTGTCATCTTCCTCCTATTTTTGAATTAAATTATTATTTAATTTAAGAATTAGCTTGTCACATGTCCTCTATAATTAAATAATACCTTTTATTATTTAATTATTCATTTGAATTTCACCTACAACCTCTTTATCCATGCCAATCTTATCTTCCACATCAAACCTTATCTTTTTGCATCTCATTTAATTTCACCCCTTGATTGAATTATCTTATAATTCAATCCTAGTCGTTCATCCTTATCATTTACCCTAATTTTTCCCTAACCTGATTTCATACTACATCTTTCAATCTTGGCCATTGATTGACACATCTTATTGACATCCAATCTTAGCCCTTCATTCAAAATTATCTTTTCTATAAAAGACCCTAGTCTTGTCATTTTCATCATCTAGACATCTTAGACATCTACATCTAGTTCATATGCAAGTACATGTTAGTGTGAGACAACAATCTTCAATATTTTTCTAGTCATTGTCATATGCTTATTATTTCACACTCAAATCTGAGGGCAATAATTCGTATCAAGAAAGATGGAGAAGGAAAATGAAGGTGAATCAATGGTGGCATGGAGACTCTATGGTGATATTGCTTTATGTTTGTGTCTTTATGATTATTTGTACTTCATTGCTTATTAAAGTTTTATTTAAATGAATTATTGCCTAACCTTGATAATTTTACCCTGATTTACAAAAGGAATTCATCTCTCAACAAAAACGTTAGCTCTGATACCAAATGTTGGATAAACAAGGTGAAACTTGCAACAATATGAACTTAATAATGTGATTGTAAATCTAAAAACATGTATTTAGATTACCAATAATATGTTATGTGATTAGCCATTCCAATAATGAAAGTAAAATAGCAATACAACAAGTTGAGAACCACAAGTGAAACAAGATATGCATGGAGAAACCATTGTGAGAAAAAATCAACACCCAAAGAGATGCAATACTTGTATTAATCTTCAATTGAAGTATACATCAATACAACACTCCTCTTTGAATATCTACAATACTTCATTACTCTGACAACTTGCAAAAAAACTTATGAAACCACTAACACAAGCTTCCAATAAATAGAGATTTGTGGGAGATAGAACCACTTGTGGTATCTTGAAACAACAAGTAAAACCACTTGAAAAACCCATGCCCCTCTTAGTGGACAACCCATAAACATAGTGAAAAATAGTAAATGATCACATGGCCTTCACATGGGCACCTAACCATAGCCAATCACAATTGGTCAATCCTGAGTGATCCATTACTCTTCGACGACTCAGATGACTCATACCTAGAACATACAAAATTTGGCATTCAAGCCAGGATAACATGCAAAATATGCAAGATCATGCACTTTTGGGTGGTCCACACCTAGAAAGTGGATGCCTAGAAGGAATATTCCCCCAGAATGCTCTATAAATATCACCGTAGTGGGTCTACCTCGATGAATGCAATTACAATTTGTCATATAAAATAAATAATAAATATTTTACCCCTCATGTTCTCTGGGACACTTTCTAAAGAATGTGGAAACACATAAAATCAACTTAGAATAACAATTTTAATGTCAACTATCCTAACAGTAATTCCTATGGGTGTATTTACAATGTTGATGTCAAAGTGGGAGAATGTTAGAATTAAGTGTCATCCAACTTGTAAATCCTATGTCATGGTTCCAACATCCTTGAAAAGCATCGCTAGGCATCTAGGATGAATTGGAAAAATATTTTAGAATATTTATTCTCACTATTGCTTGTAATATATTTATAAGGGGTGATGGGTCCACTAGCAACAATTAAGGTGACTTGTGGATACAAATATTTAATATTATTTTCCCAACATGTGGATGCTTAGAATGAGAATAAAAGATAAGGAAAATATAAATGAGTGGTTGTTGGTATTCTCCAAGTGGGAGCTTGGAATGAGACAATAGGTTTCTCTTGGTATTCCATCATTTATTGCATTTAATGTAATGTTTATCTTCCAAGTTTGGGTTCCCAAGTTGGAGGGAAAGTAGTGGAGACAAAATCAGTGTCCTTTCGCATTCGAATGAGGTATTCCAAGGGTTGGAGAATTTTGGATTGAAGAGTCATCTTTGGAAGCCTTGTTTTGGGCTTAATACATCTTCACACATCTATAAAATCAACTCTTTTGATGTAGAAACAATGAGAAACATTTGAATGTAGAGTTTCATTGTAGGTGCAAGGATAGGTTGAGGCATAAAGAAGTTGTTAACAAGTGCACAGGTGTTTCCATGTTGGAGGCAAAGAGGAGAATGAAAGTGGTTGTATTTTAATCTCATTTATTTGAAGATAATGCATATTTTGTCTCTCTTCTTGGTGGAGTTTTTTCTCGCAAGGGTTTCTCCATGTAAATCTTGTGTTATGGTATGCTCTTATGTTGGTGATTTATGCCTCATTGATGCTAACTTATGGTGATGTTATTCTTTATATATTACTGTTATAAGTTCACATAAGATGGTGTTAATAAGCATGATATGTTGGTTGATTTTTGGCATTATAAAGAAGATGGATCTAATCATGAGAATTTTGTATTAAGAAAACTTAATTATCAGATTTGCATATAATTTTCATATATTCATGTTGTTATAGTCTAAGCCTTGTATCTCATCCACTGAAGTCATATTTGGATAGAGATTGAATTTTCTAATAATTGTTATTAGAGCCTATTTATTTCTCATCACATTTACCTTGAATAAAAGATGAAATTATATATTACAGATTTTATTTATCTAAGGTTTATGGCAATTACAATGCACTTTTTTTCTAGATTGAACTAGGGTTTTCATATATGATTCCAAATTATATGTTTCCTTTTGCAATTATAACCTAGCTTTAATAAGAGGTTTCAAATTTGTAGAAGAAATTATTCAAAGATTATTAATCTTACTAGAGTTTAATTGGATGTATACTTGGATTAGCGTAAAATAAAACCTTTGTAAACTAGGATTTCACTTTCCTTTGAATTTTCTTTCTCTAGTGTATAAATTATCTCACGTGAATCCATTTTGTCAAATTGTATCACTTGAGAATGCTACAAGGTTGCTAGAATTTCAAGAATTCTTTATAATGAAAATGAAGATCTCTTTTTTCTTTTAAATTTTATAAATGTTTGGGGATTTGAAGTTGCATTCAATACATAGGAGTAATGTGATTAATCCATACACGTGGTAAGTTTTTTATGTGGGAATGTGAATGAGAACTAGCTTTTAAGTTTAAAACCTTTTAAAATGCTAGGTTCAGTTGGATGGTATGCTTCCTCATGTTTCTTTTAATTACCTTTTATTCTAGTCTTATGTAAGAATTTTAAAATGAACTGGCCTTTTGCACCAACGCTAAGGATCAAGTTTAAATGGACATCCTTTTTTGCACATGGGAGAAGTCCAATTGTAGCTGGTCATGCAAGAATCTTAACAAAATGTTTGTGTTGGAGATCCTTAGTGAACCAATTTATTTGTAGTTTAAGATCTAGTTCAGATGAATGATTTTGATGTTGATGTCATTAAAACAAATGATGATGTTAGTGTGATGTAAACATGTGTCAAGTGTAAAAGTGAAATAGGTGATATCAACATGACGTGATATTGGGTGTGTGCAAGAAGTTGAGTCCACTTTTTGGCAAAAAAATGGAAGTGTTTTTCCTGATTTTCAGAATTTGTCACATTTGACCTAAAAATTTGATGTACTTAAGGATTGAACCTTAAAAAATGTCTATATTATGAAATGTATTACTTAGAGTCTAGTTTCCAAATATATAATTTGTTTTAATACCCAGATGATACAAATTGATTTTTAATAGGCATGTCTAAAAAAAACTATTTAAAAGTCACTCTTTCAAGACCATACCAAGAATGTGCACACCAACCATATTTTGACCTAAATAAAAGTATTTTTCTAAATCCTTTTGTGAAAAGATTTATAAGATACTGAAATTGTTTAAGATATTTTTAAAAAATTGAATATCTTTTTAATTAATTTTTTATTGGCCATAATTGTTGTTTTGAAAACCCCTCGTGTATGCCAAGCATAAGTAACAATAAATGTAAAAATTAAAAGTTATTAAAAAAAAAAAAAAACCTATTATTTCAAGTTTATGGACCAATTTCATCAAAAAATATTTGAAAAATAAAAAAATAACCCATTGTAAAAAAAATACATATTTGAAATCTACACAGCCTCATTTATAATGAGTTTTAATTTTGTTAAATTTTTTCTGCAAAAAATGTTTTCAAACATATGTCCTAACTCACTCTTTTCTAGTGACACTGACATGACCTTCAAGTTGCAAGTCAAAGCAGGTCCAAAGCTAAGGGTTGGCTCCCCAAGCCTTTTTTCCAACCCGAAACCCATAGCAAAAACAAGGCTGAAAATTGAAATTTTAACAAATGGGATCCCATTCTAGAAATAGGATCCCTTTTAGGCTATTTTTTTAAATTAACCCTTTAGGAAACAAGATCCCGTTTCTAGAAAATGGAATCTCGCTTTTGGCTCAGGGCCCCGAAGCGAAACATGATCCCTTTTAATAAAAAATGAGATCTCATTTAATAAAAAGCGGGATACTGTTTCACTTTTACCGATTAGGCATTTTCACATAAGTCCAAAACTTCCACAAGAACTGGACTCAACTTCATGCATTTACCCTACTGATGTCATCATGGTATGGATTGTAAGGAATTCTAACTAAATCAATTTTGGAACATTTCATAATTTCTTGTTTAGATGGAAGGAGAATCTATGCAAAGGAAAGATGATGTCATAAATGCATATATTTTCAAGTGAACTAGGCATGTCAATGTTGGTAAAAATATTTCACTTTGAGATTTTATATGACTCACCCAAAGGAAAATGGAAAAATGTTACAATAGTTGGAAAGATTGCTTATGCAATTACAATCTTCCTCTATGTTTGAGAGGGGCAGCTCCCTCGTATGATCCTATTTTAGATTTTTGAGTGTAATTTTAACCAATAAATACTTAAAGAAATGAAAAAGAATTAACGTAATTGAAATTAGAAGAAATACAAAACAATAAATGTATAAGTGTTATTATGGGTTCATTGAACCAAATACATTATAAATATTAGAGACTATATATATAAAATTTATAATGATTGTAGATTTCAAATGATAACACATTCAAATCAAGATATCAAGGATTGAATGTGTTTTCAAAATATAACTCATTGAATATTGACTATTCACTTTCACAAACGAGATTTAGGATAAAAAAAGGTCATCATCAACTTAACGTACGAAAATATTAACAATGACACATAGAAAACACCATGAATAACACCTCCAAAAATTCTTTTCATTACTTTACAAAATTATACAATTCCAAAATCCCTTATCCAAATATGTGAGAATCCAAAAAGTACCTTTACAATATTACAAGCCTTGTATATATAGGTTTTCCATGGTAACAAATTCATATGACTAATTTTTAATTACTATAATATCGTTAAATTGCACCCTTTACAATTTCACATACATTCTTGTATCCACTTTAGTGTTCACTCCCTTAGCACTTGTGTGGGCTCATTTTAGCCCCTACATCAGCCTTTTTCCCTTCTTAGGATGCTCAAAACCCCTTTTCAATAACTACCTTTGTGTGTCAACTTTGTGTTAAGTGTCATGTTTTTCCCATTCTCGTCATTTTGAAGCATGATGTGTTTGGACACTAGCACACTGCGCAGATGTTCACGCACCTCGCTAGCATCTCGTAATATTTTGATGTTCAAATGACCATTTATGAGTGCCTTTCCACTTGTCAACTACTTTTTTTAGTGGTAACGGCCTAGGATGCTTTGTAATGGCTCGATAACCTTCTTTTCCCTGCTATTCTCTCTTTAAAATTGTTCTTTTCAATCTATTTGGTCTTCTTGATCTCTCTAGCACTGGCTCTCACCTTTCTCTCTTCTCTTTCTCTTGCTCTCTTGCTTTCACAACTCTCTATATCTTGCTACAAAAACTCTCTCTAGTCCTTCCAACACTCTTTGCTACTCTCTTGGCTCTCACAGTTGTCTCTTTCTCTCTTTGGATTGTAGGTGATATCTTTCTTACCTTGTATCTTTCAGCATCTTGGGATTTCTCAAATCCCCTATCTATTGCATCTCTATTTCATGATATAGGTTCTCCTCCTTGATCGGGGATTGTTTTTATCACTCTTGTGTTCACTTCATTTTTGCTTATTATTTCTCTCTCTATCCACCTATCCATGGAGGTGGGAACATCGAGATGGGGGTTTAATTGAGGCAAACCCCTAAAAAACCCTAACATTTTTCCCTTGGTCTTATGTGTGTAGGTATTGAAGACATTTACTTGCTAGAGGCTTCATTATTTGGATTGTTGTGAGCACTTTATTTATCGTCTTTAGTTTTATCATTTACTTTACCTTATTTTAGTTATGTTATATTATGTTAATTTCCCGCATTCTAGAAATTCTTAATAATCAAACCATTAGTAGTCACTTTCGGTTTTCTACGATATTACTAGTTTTTTGTCCATATGAGATGCTAGCACGCCTCTTGGAATCTAGTGTGTCACTCTGGCGTCCATATATTGTGTTGTTTTCCTTAACCGAAAACTTTCTAGTCTATCCGAAAAAACCTTTATGACCTACTCTTTTTGGTTCTGGAACTCTCACTTTGTTCCTTGAGGTAGTTCTCTCCTTGGGATTGTTTTGAGAATAAAGAGACTCGTGAGCAACGAATCCCCCTTCTCTATATTTTTGTGAACTTGACATGAAAACACTTTCCCCAAAAAAATTTTTGGGGTGATGCCTCGAACCCCGTTTCATACTATCAGGGTGATACGCTAGCCTTTGACCAACTTTTCTATATCTTTACTTCAAAATGTACTTTGTATATGTCTTCCTTCTATTTCTTTTCAGCTTTGTAAAGAAGCTTCAACACGTTCTCTTACAAGCATGTGAAAGTGAGTTCTCTCCTTTCTTATTATTCTTTGTGGATCCCTCTCCTAAAATTGCTTCTAAGGATATTTTGGCGCAAGAGCATTAAATAATTGATGTTTTTCTTAATGTTACTCTACCTTCTCTTCATTTCAATGCACTCTCTTCTAGATATGATACATTAGTGAATGATGAATCTTCTCTTCATTCCAATGCACTCTCTTCTAGAGATGATGCATTAGTGAATGATGAATCCCTTCTCACATTGGATCCTTCAAGGATAGTTGTTGAGCTTATTTCTTCAAATGATTCCTCTAGGAGTTGCAAGGAATCTATAAATATAATCTACATCTCTATCGCCCCTCAAAGGCCTAAAAGACCCACCATTTATCTAACTCTAGATAGTCCTTCTCCTAAAATGATTTTTTCTATTAATGGTGTTCTATTTGATAGTGATTCTCCTGATCTTTCTAAGGCTCCCTCTTATAGGGTGGTAGCCCATAATTATAATACTAGAATTAATAAACAAAATTCCAATCAACCTACTTCTTTACCACCTTCTCAACCAAGTCTTCCTTCAACACCTAAACCTACAACTAAAGCATCTGGTGATTACAATCTTGTCGAGCAACTTTGTGTTACTCCGGCCAAGATCTCACTGTGGGACTTGCTTCAGTATGCTCCAGTTTATCAAGGTATGATTTAAGAAGCATTGAAAAATATCCTCTTGCCTTCTTCTTCCAGGCCAATGGATGTTAATGCATTGATAGCTCATATTTGTGTGGATTCACTGAATATTGCACTCTATCCACAGGAGCTCCTGCCTCTGGAAGTAACAAAGAAAAAAAACTCTCTAATGATTATAGTCAACATTAATAAAATCGGAATTATATGTACTCTCATTGACGCCAATTTTGCGCTCAATGTATGTAGCATTGATTTGTTTCCTAAAATTAAATTTGATTCAACTTCACTTGTAGTTTCTTCTATTGTCATTCGTGGGTTCGATAATGCTAGGCGACAAGCTCTAGGTACAATAGTATTACCTTTGTGGCTTGGACCTATTACTTTACCCACTCTGGTATATGTTATGTCAGAAAAATTACCATATAACCTTCTTCTCGGTAGACCATTGATTCACACTATGGGTGCAGTCCTGTCTACCTTGCATAAATCTATTAAGTTCATTTGTAGCAATCAAGTAATCACAATCAGGGCTAACCCTAATTCTATACACTTATGTGAGATAGTAGTTGTTAGTCAGGCTTCATTTGTGCCTACTCTTATCCCTTCAGTGTCTTCCAATGTGTTGATGTCTTCTCCAGCAGTATTTGTTACAAAGGATACTCTTGAAATAGATGTCCCTAATGAAGATTCCTCTAAAGCAAGAAATCCTAAGTCTACTCCTTCTACTTCTTCTCAAAAGAATGCATGTCTTGGTGATCATTGAGGTTCTCTATACTTTACAAAATATTTCATTGGGGAATATAAAGTCGACCCAATCCACTTAGATCTTTTGATAACATCATCCAAATCCACTATCAAAGATGATTATTCTTTTGTATCGTGAGATAATGTAAACAACAATTGTAATGTCCTTAATGTTGATCCTCCCCCTTCTGAGAAAGATGATCACTCTTTTGTTAAAGTGGATAATGTTTGGAATCCTATCAAGAAGGTTGATGGCAATCTCGTAGGGGAGCATAATCCTCATTGCTAGAATAATTCTCTCTATATAGATCCTCCTTCTTCTCAAGATTTGTAGAAATGTTATGGCCCTGGATTTAAAATTGCAGTCTCTAAATATGGTTATGGGCATAAAGATTGTTGGAGTAATGAGCAAGGCATTCAAGTGCCTATAGAATGTACACCTCATAAGTGTAATTTGGGGCTTGGTTTCCCAAATGAACAATCTAAGCAAAAACCATGATTGAATGTTGACATGATTTTTGCTCAATCTCATTCTCTCGGTTTGATTCATCTGCCATTATTTGATATCTTTGTGTATTCTTCTTGTGAGCAATCAATATTTTCTCCATAAGAGAAAGGGTTTCTTCCTACTCCTCATCCTCTATCTAAGCAAGAGCATATTTTTTTGAGGCTTCTAAAAGCCCACTTAATTACTCTTCCTCCTCCTACACAAGAAATTTCATAGACATGATAAAGCAAAATATTTTTTTTGTGCATACCATCGAGTGCTTGGCCACTCCACTAGTGAACGTAAGGTCTTGAAGGATAAGATACAACAACTTCTTGATTCTAGCATCATCACTCATATATTTGTTGATGCATCTAGCTCGTCTTCAAATAATGAGTAATATCGAGGTCTACCTCTATCCTATCCATTCTAAGTATTTTCTCATGAGGTTCTCACACCTCCCTTCTATAGTTTCTTACATGGTTCTCCTCCCCTATACGTTGGGGTTAGTGATAACTTGTTTTGGAGATGTGCATCCTTCTTAAGGACCCCCTCTCTTCTATATTTGAATTGGAGTGTTCCTTTGAATGGGCCCCTTTGTGTCTTGAAGGGTTCCCTACTAAAGGAACCCCCTTTGAAAGCTTCTCCTTCAAGTGAATTCATTAGCGTCTAGCTTGGGGGTAGCCTGACTATCTACCTATCTTATACCTTGGTGTCTAGCTTGGAGGCAACCCGACTAGACCTATCTTTTATGTGGTTGTCCTGCAACACAACTTGCAGTAGCCACAAGCTTATCTAATTTATCTTGATTTGCAAGACCAAGAACCTGTAGAGATCCTTTGTATCAAGCTTTCCTTGCAGGACCGAGCACCTGTAAGGGCCCATCAAACTCTATAGAGCCTCTCACATCGAGCTTCCCTCAATATCGAGCACCTAGGATGCCTCCTTTGCAAGTCTGGGAAACTGTAAAGCACTGCCATCCTGTAGGATCTCTTTGTTTGAATCTATAAAACCGAGCACTTGCAAAGCCTTTTGTTCACCTTTTTATAGGTTTGAGGGCCTATGGTGCATTTTGTTAAACTCTCCTTAGGACTGAATACCTGTGGAGCCATTTCTCTCTTCTCTTCTCAATTGTGTATGCCAAATCGAAGATTTGCATCTTCTTCATCCTGAGTATATACTTCTTTCTTTATTCGACATTGGTTGCTTCCCCGTCTTTTGTATGTATTCTTCTCTTAAAGCAGTTGATCCTTACATTCTTCTCTTTGTTTAAGAATTCCCCTATGTGTTATTCCTTAATTTGGGGACAACGCATAGTACTGAGACAACCTTTTAAATCAAGGTCTGTTTCAATTTGCTGACTCAAATCCTTTAGTTTGTGCATGTGTGTATGTGTTATCCATGTTTTTTTATGTTCTAACCTTATGCTGTAATGATTTTTATATTCTAACATTGTTGTCTTGTGCAATTTTCTCTTGTCTAATGCATTTATTTTGAAGGCCTTCAGCTTGGGGGCATGTTTCCTCAGTTTGAAGAGCTATCTGCTTCCTCTACAATATCATTTTGGCATCATGATGTTATTTATGTTTAGTAGATTTCCTTTAGTGTGCATGTTAGTGTAGATTCACATGCTCGCTAAAGTGGGGGCAAAATGTAATGTCGTAAAATTGCACCCCTTGCAATTTCACATACATTCTTGTATCCACTTTAGTGTCCACTCCCTTAGCATTTTTGTAGGCTCATTTTAGCCCCTACATCAGCCTTTTTCCCTTCTCAAGATGCTCAAGACCCCTTTTTCAGTAGCTACCTTCATGTGTTAGCTTTGCATTAAGTGTCATGTTTTTTTGTTCTCGTCATTTTGAAGCACGATGTGTCTAGACACTAGCACACTGTGCGAACGTCTGCATGCCACACTAGCATCCTGTGACATTTCAATGTTCAAACGATCATTTTTTAGTGCCTTTCCACTTGTCACCTACTTTTGTCAGTGGTAATGGCCAAGGATGCTTTGTAATAGCTCAGGAACCTTCTTTTCCCTCCTATTCTCTCTTTAAATTTTTTCTTTTCAATCTATTTGATCTTCTTGATCTCTCTAGCTCTGGCTCTCACCTTTCTCTCTTTTCTTTCTCTTAGTCTCTTGCTTTCACAGCTCTCTACAACTTGTTATAACAACTCTTTCTAGTCCTTTCAACACTCTTTGCAAATATCTTGTCTCTCACAATTGTCTCTTTCTCTATTTGGCTTGCTTAAGCCTTGCAAGTGATATCTTGCTTACCTTGTATCCTTGAGCATCTTGGGATTTCTCACATCCCCTATCTATTGCATCTCTATTTCGTGATACAGGTTCTTCTCCTTGATCGGGGATTGATTTTATCACTCTTGTGTTCACTTCATTTATGTTTATTATTTCTCTCTATCTATCTGGTTGTCCGTGGAGGCGGGAACACTGAAACGGGAGTTTGACATTTTTCCCTCAGTCTTATGTGTGTAGGTATTGAAGACATTTACTTGCTAGAGGCTTCAGTACTTGGATTGTTGTGAGAACTTTATTTATCCTCTTCAGTCCTATCATTTACTTTACCTTATTTCAGTTTTGTTATATTTTTTTACTTTCCCGCATTCTGAAAATTATTAATAATTAGATCATTAGTAGTCACTTTCATTTTTTTGCAATATTCTTAGTTTTTCGTCTGTATGAGACGCTAATGCGCCTCTAAGACTCTAGCATGCCACGTTGGTGTCCATATGTCACATTGTTGTCCTTGGCCAAAAACTCGCTAAACTGTCTAGAAAACCTCTGTGACCTTCTCTTTCTGGTTTTGGAACTCTCACTTTGTTCCTTGAGGTAGTTTAGGGTCATTCTCTCCCTGGGATTCTCTTGAGAATAAAGAGACTCATGGGCAGCGAATCCTCCTTCTCTATAATTACCCAAGTAACTACCTTTACATTTTGAGAGAAATAAAATAAACTTTATTCAAGTTATAAATCTCTCAACTTTGTACGAATAAGGCTCATTTCCTAACTTATTACAAATTTGAGATAAAAGTCACTTTTTACAAAAGATAACATTAAAACAAAACTAGTGACTTATGACTTGGAAATCTCAGAAGAAAATTGTAAAATTGAATCCATTGAGAAGCTCCTTTTATTTCATATGTACCATCCTTGATTCTTTCTGTAAGAGTCCTTTGTGCTGCAAGTTGCCTCTAATGGGAAGATTTCACTCTGAATATCTTGAATAACTTAACCTCTTGATCTGTGAACTTATTTTTAGGAATAATTACATTTCTCATCCTTATATTCCAAGTAGTATGGCTCTTATGAATATCTTTTAATATTTGACAATAATTAGGCGCATGACCATTACACATATCAAGAGTGAAAAAAATTATACTCAACCTCTTCATCACCTCCACACTATAAATATGTCTATTAAACAATTATACATTGATCAAAGTTTTAAATTTACTCATAACAGTTTGAGCAACCATGTCTCGAATTTTATCTTTTCCCAATGTACTATGTTGAGTGATAGGAGATCATCTTGAATCTTTGTTTTTACTTGTTCACAAGTTGCCCAAATTTTGTCTTGTTCTATCAAAATTTGATTGATAGTTACAATATTCCATTCCACTCTGAAACTTCACATCAAATTTATTCTTTGCAATAGTCAAGAAAATATTCTCAACAGTTAAGATATTGGCATTTATCTTGTTCATCTCCTGGAGGTCGTTTAAAATTCCTTGCCACAGTGACCCTTCTTCTCTCATCTTTCTTAATTCCTTTGCAATTTCTTCTTTCTTAACATCTATTTTTTCATAAACTACTTCAGTTTTCCCAATGAAATCTAAAGCATATTCTTTCATTTGATTCACCCATTTCTTAGTTACTTTTCCATATGATTGGTATTTATGCACACTTTCTATAAATTCCTTCTCTTAATGATTCCCTCAAAAATAGGAACTACAAGGGTGGGGCCCACATCTATAGGTAAAGTAGATGTGTCCATAATAGACCTAAAAAAGGATGTCAATACTTGCACCTATTGTTTGAGTTGATTCTTTGTATGCTTCTTTTTCTCTGTTCTTTGTATCAACTTAGCTATAGACACCAGAAAGTTGTAAATATTACCTTCATGTATTGAAGGGCCAAGGTTTGCCTTGGTGATGTTAAAATCACTCTCATTACCTTTATCCACATTTTTCTTTGAGATGGGTTGAGCTACTTCAACACACATATTCCAAAACGAAGAATCAATTGTCAATCTTGATGTAAATTTGGTTTTCTTTGGCTTGGTAGATAGCTAAATCAATTTATCAATTGTATCAAATTCTAGGATAACTACCTGAGTGAATTCTTTTCTTTACCAAGATTTGTTGTATCCATGAAGGAGTAGGAGCTTTCAAAGAGCTTGTAATGTTCATAGGTGATGGATCAAATGATGTAGATGGATTAGAGACAAATGTGAAAGAAATGCCTTTAGAAATTGGATTGATAGTCAACAAATATGGAGGCTCTATTATGGGAGGAGAATGAGGTATATCATGATGAGAAGATATGATAAGAAGAAAAGGAGAAATATAGTAGAGACTTTCTCCTCACCAAGTTAGGATAACCTTGAGGATCCATAAACTCTCTTTCTTTGGTTTCTTCTTATATGGGGTTCAATGAATTTTCTTTCAACTTTGATCTCCACTTCTCTAATTTTGGATCATCCCCACATATACTTCTGAAGTCATTTTTAAAAGGATCTTCATTGTCACCAACCCCTTGTATATTTTTTGATGATAATAGAAGCTTTCAAGAGAAAAGGAAGAGCAAGAGGAAGAACCTTCTTGTTAGTCATTTTTCCTCTTTGATGGATCAACTTTGCTTGAAGGTCTTGTGGGTGTGGCTTTGATGACTTTCTTCCTTACCCAATCTTTAGATCTCTTGAGAATATAAGCAATTCTGTCACCAATGTCTTTGACTTCTTCATTCACCCAAATGATAGGTGACAAAGTTTGTATTTGAATCTTTTCAAAATATAGGGGATTGATCAAATCCATTGTGTCATCCTCAATTCCTTCTACATCCCAACCAATCTTAAACTCTTTAATTTTTTCAAAAGTGAATCTCATCCAGTCTCTCTTTCACACTTCATAATCATCTTCACAATCCTCTCAAAATTCTTCAATTTAAGGGAAGTGATAAAAACTTGGACCAAAATCCAAATTATTTTTGATATAACTTTATATCAAAGGAAATCCTCGTGGTGTAAAAGTACATGTTTAAATTTTCCAATGATCACTCAATATTTTGAGCATCAATAGAAGATTTACACCTAGTGTGACCAAGTCCAATAGGGAATGAGAATCATGTTTTCCTATTTTCTTTGCATCTTTTGTTGACCACTCCAATTTTTCTATAGAGATCAATCAAGATGAGCTTATCATCCACATACCTAGGAATTTTGTATGGATATCCATCATACCCTCCTATCTAACTTGTAAGTGAGTTTCATGAACTGGATAAAATTATAACTACCATAATTCTTGATGAGAATAAATTCTTTATGAGATATATTGATTCATGTGTTCCCTTGAAATGTCCTTACTATCAACATAGTGAATGCATCATTCACTCTCTTGAAGTGCTTATAGCTTTGATCCAACTGGAAATGTGGATACAAATTATAAATTTGAGTCATGTTATCATATGTAACTTTGGTGTCAAGACCTAGCTAGGTCTTCATACTAGAAATTGCATAAAAGAAATAAGATGTCATGTAGAAATGTTGATTCTACTCAAAACAGGTCAACTAATTATGCAGATTATCACTGATAATACCTTCACATTCAATAAACCAATTTCCTACACATGTGATAATTATGAAAAGCTACATCCATTTTTTGAACTCACTAGAACCATTGTTCCCCATCAATCAGTGAAGTAGGACAATCATATTGGAGACTTCTTCGATGAAGAGTGATTTATGTAGAACTTTTGGAAACTGAGATTTACCTCCTTTCAGTCCCTGTAACCAATTCCTTGCCATAGTTTTAAGACACTCATTTCCTTCTTAGTGAAATATTTTTGTACAATTCCCTTGTCTATACTCGTAAACTGGTCTCTGACAGGCAATCTGAGAATAATTCCAATTGAAACGCCATCCAACTTAGCCACTAGTTTATCATCAATGATTTTGACCTCCCCGGTTTCAAGATTATAACCTTTTATACACTCTAAAACTAAATCTGAGGATTGAATTGCCATTGAAAATTCAACAATGTAATCCAATCCACTCTCAAATATCTTTTGGGACAATGATCACCTTTTCCCCTCTTCCATAGTCTTCCAGAAGTCCTATAGGCTGATATGTTTCAACTTTGTGTTTGTGATCTCAAAAAAATTACTCTTTAGTATCGACATAAATTCATATCCCTGATATTTGTACTATGATTGTAGATAAAATGGTATTGTTTGATGAATTCTATCTTCAAAGTTCTTGAAAATTTTCCTTATAAAAAACCTTGATACTTTAAAATACTGTGAAAAAACTTCATAATCTTCTTAATAAAACATTTCTATATGCACTCTGTCATATTTGCATTCATGAGACTATCAACTTTTCACGAACATCATCACTCCTAACCACTCATACATTTTGCAAGCAGCTATGCCATAATGTGGAAGCAAATAAAATTTCACTCTCATATTACTAACAAAAACAATCATCGATTTACATGATATTTCATTCTTTAGGAGCTTTAACTAACCGTTTATATGTTTCATCCGTGCTTCTAGACTTTTACATGCATGTCAATTATTCAGCATACCTTGTTTATACCGCTATGTTTTGCATGCATACTTATAAATCATTGTACGCAAAATCAGCATTGGTTGTGAACATAGATGTTATTAGAAATAGACTTTCACAGATAACTCTATTAATTGGGTAGGGAAAACTGACTGCATTCTCGATATGCATGCCTGTGCAACCACGGTTTTCAAGGATTTAGAAACTCTAACCAAAACACGCTTCAATTATACTTTGATGGGCATTTATACCCTGATCCAGATCATGACATGGGACGAAATCACTTCGAGGAATTCTATTAAACAATAATCATGCCTCTGCATACTCTCACATATTGCATGTCTACGTAGGCGTTTACAATTACAACCTCTGATGATACTTTGATGAATGCTCGTACCATATGCTAAAGCTTTCATTCAGTGTTGGTGTCATGGTGCTATAAAACCATATTAGAATTTCTTTTCTAAGCTTCTACCGTTTGCCAGAATGTATTGCAGGTTAGTTGCGGCCAGAGCAAAAGGCTGGAACTAAATTTTTTAAAAACTTCAACAGATCCATGTTACGCTATGACATCTCTTTGAGGAATTCTTTCGAAAAGTATTCTTGCCTAGTTTTTATGAGAGATAAACAAGGTAAGCTCTATTGGAGAGATTTGAAAAGACATTTTCTTGAGCCTCCAAAAGCCATTTAAGCGAACCAATTATGAGTATTATTTGCAATCATGGTAGTATAGAAGAGCACATTTCCTTTGAGACGTGTTGCTAAACAGTTTCATTTGTGCATGACTTATCAAATAAAACATATGGAAGGAAACATCCAAATTTGGGAATAAGGGGTATGCCACAAGGTACATGAGTAAGGGATGACCAAAATTTAGATCGAAAGGTGATTTAATGTAAATGATTAGGGAGATAAGATTCATATGAAAATCATGCCAATAAGGAAGAATGCATAACATTGATGAAAGAAAAGAAGGTAAACGCTAGAAGAAATGGATGATGGAAAGGATAAATCTAAAATTATTATAAGAAAAGGGGATGAGGGTTGGAAACCAATTAAATATATGTTTATATGGAAATTTTGATATCGTAGTGGGGATAAGGAAAAGGTAGAGCTGGGAGGAAAGGAACATTAAGAAAGGAAATTCTAAAATTTTGAAAAAATTCCCACACTTCGAGAAATGAGTATAAAACATCCCACATTAAAAGTTTTTCTTGGATATTTTGTTACACAAATGGTTGTCATTGTACCAAAGTATCAACCTGTTAATGTTTGATACAAGCATCAAAGTTAATGAATCATGAGAAGCAGTTAAGCAATGTCACAATCCCAAGCGTCATGTTGCACAACACAAGGAGACCAAGGGCACACACCTTGCAACAATCCCCCCAACTATACAAGCAAGGGATTCAAACCCGTGACCCAAGCTCTAATACCAATTGTTGCACAGACGATTGCCATTGCACCAAAAGATCGACCTATTAATGCTCGATACAACCACTAGAGTTAATGAACCCATGAGAGGTGGTTAAGCCATGTCACGAGCCTGAGCGTTATGCTACACATCACAAGGAGACCGAGTGTGCACACCTTGCAATAGTATCCCAATCAAGAAGACACTGAGATACCTATTGGAATGAATCACTGTAAGTTCTTAATGGATCACCAACAAAACATGAATGGTCATGTTGAACAAGAATTATGGGAGCCTTAATCAATGACTCTACATAAGGAATCAATAAAGGTGAAGGTACAACAACTTCCTCTGGAGGAGAAGAAGTACCTGAAGAAATCTCATCATCCTCATTTGAAGATTCAAAGTACTCCAAATAATCAAACTTTTGAATAGTATCATAATCATAAGGTATCCTATCTAAAAAGTGAAGAGACAAAAGATAATCTAAAATAGGATCATCTGGGAATGGATGAGTATCAGGATCTCCATATATCTCCCAAATTTTAGTCTAAAGAGTATGAGAACACTCAAAATAAACAATAACATTCAAAATGTCACCATCAACATGCATTGTAATAACTCTTAAGACATGATCCCTTTTGCAATTTCAAGAAAAATTCTTACTGTCAGTACCAGAAGGGAGAACAAGACCATACAAATGTGGCAATAAATAAAGCCAATGGAGATGTTTCATGATACAATCTTTCCATTGTTTATAGTTGATCTGTAATTAAAAGAGTTACAAAGATAATTTGCATTTAACTCCTGATTGCATATTTATCCCAATTGTAAATAGAAATTGTGTGGTTATGTTTATTTAACCATTAAAATTGCATAATTGAGTTCACAAATTAATGAAAACACTAATTGATTACTTAAATACCGTAAATAGAGCTCAAAGAAGAAATTAAAATGTTGGAAGGAAACATAGAAAGAATAGAGAGAGACAACGAGAAATTTGATAATAGAGTTCACCCATATGTTCGGGCTACATCTCCGGATCCGCTTCTCAATGAGGAACCGCTTTATTAATGATGACAAAATTTGACTACTTCTATACACCATCCAAGCTTTAGACTTGCATTCAAATTCTTCACAATCTCTCTCAACACCTAAAGACACTATCTTGGATTACAAATTCAAGTGTCTTTGTGTAAACACTAGTCCTTAAACCTCCTCCAAATTTGCCTAAACTCCTCTCCAAGAAAAAATCATTGCCTCCAAAGAGAAAAAATCCCCCTTTTATAAAATTTCAAATGTTGTTTAGGGGTTACAACAATAATGTTTACATATATTGCTATATCTCCCAATTTGAAATATAAATCTTTAAATATCCCCTATAAAAATTTCCTAGCCCCTTAAAAAAACCTCTAAATATCTTTCAAACATTATTTAAGCCCTTTTTAAATCTTTTATCGGGCTATAAAAATCCTAAGAGATTTATCATTTTAATATTTAAGGGGTTAAAATTTAAAATATAAAAATAATCGGCTTTTAACTCCTGTTTAAGAAGATCCGAACCCAATAAATTCTCAAAATTGCCTGGTGGCGTAGTGATTAGGAGAGATTCTAGGGGTAGGGAGGTCGGTGGTTCGACCCCCGCCCCTTCTAATTTTAAGCTGCAATTTAAAATTTATCTTCATCAAAAGCAACTGAAACCATATATGGTCAGTGCATTATGCGTGACGTATTTGTGGAAGACTTTGCTCACGTGGCACCCTGTGATTCGTTGATCAAACCACATCATCGCCAATTGTACCTACCACCAGATGTCACGTGTTAGCTCGTGATTCGTCCACATCACCTTTGTACACTGACTCAGATGCCACATGTCAGATTTTGAATCGTCCACTTCATCATCCGTATGGTACGATATGCCTCGTTAGGATGTTGACGTCAGCATTGTACTGCCTAGTCAGCATAGTTAACCCTCAACTTTGACCTGTTGTATCTTTCACGTGCGAGCTCCGATTTAGGCGAAACGAGTGACGTTGGATTCATGGCAATGAGCTCTTCATTTTGATGTTGTTTCAGACCATTTTTGAGATGATCAATTTTTTCAACCTTGCATCTTGCCTCTGGTACCCTATTTTGACCAAACTTTGAAGACTTTGCTCACGTGGCACCCTGTGATTCATTGATCAAACCACATCATCGCCAATTGTACCTACCACTAGATGTCACGTGTTAGCTCGTGATTTGTCCACGTCACCTTTGTACGCTGACTCAGATGCCACGTGTCAGATTTTGAATCATCCACTTCATCATCCGTATGGTATGATATGCCTCGTTAGGATGTTGACGTCAGCATTGTACTGCCCAATCAGCATAGTCAACCCTCAACTTTGACCGGTTGTATCTTTCACGTGCGAGCTTTGATTTAGGCGAAACAAGTGACGTTGGATTTGTGGTGATGAGCTCTTCGTTTTGATGCTATTTTGGACCATTTTCGAGATGATCAATTTTTTCGACCTTGCATCCTGCCGTTGGTACCCTATTTTGACCAAACTTTGACTGAGCATATCTCGAGCGTATGGTCTCCTTTTGACGTGATTCAAGTTGTGTCAGGATCATTTTGGCAAGCTCTATACAATGATGCTAGTTTTGTTGGATTCTAAGACTGGATTTTTGAGGTTTTTTGGATCCTCCTAGATCATTCATCCCAATTGAGAAGCTTTTGGACCACCAAAGGTCTATTTTTTATGTAAAATTGAAGTGAGGGTGTTGTTGCCTCACTTGCCCAATATCATCTATCTATCCTACTGGAATTCTGACCATCTAACCCATCACAAACAAGATGAAAAATGAGATAGCATTACTGATACAAACAACAAAATATCCATCCATATTCATTGACGCATCTACCAACCACATAGAACTAACTAGTAGAATGACAAGCAACAACACTGAATAAAATAATGTGAAGGAAAAAGTATCAACATGTTGGATCTCTTGAACAGGAACATCATTAGAAAATGAGTCACTCAAACCCTCTTTTACCACTTGAGTCTGAAGGATTAAATGTGCTTGCAACTGATCCTCGCACTATGCTATTTGTGACACTTTACCGTTAGTTGTTACAAACATGAGGGTTAATGCATTTCTTGCATTCACAATCATTTTTAAATGCCCTGTATTTACAATAGATCTATCATTCTTCATGCGATGATTTTTCACAATGAATTCAATTCCATCTTTAAACAAATGATACATGTTATGTTCCCTATAGAATATGGTCTTTCTGTCATACAAGTAAGGACTTCCTAAAACCATCCCACATATGTCAAGTAGAATTACATCTAACTCTACCTCATCTACAAAGTTGGATGTGATTGCAAATCGGAGTTTACATTGCCTTGACACATGTAACCAAGCATTATCATGCACCCAACCCAATGGATATGGTTTTGGATGGGGTATTGTTTTTAATCCCAATTTCTTAACAACTTGTTCAAATATTAAGTTCACTTGTGATCCACTATCTATGAGTGTATCAATTTTACTCTATTTTGCAATAGTCCTTATATGAAATAGTTCATTCCTTTTACTTTCAATAGGATCTCATTACATTTCAAAGAAGAAGCATGGGAACTAGTACTAGCAATAAGAATGATACCTTTTTATACCCACAACTGTTATCTTGGTTTCATCATCAGAACCTGATCGAAGGTCCTACATGATAGCTATGGTTTTTTGCTTACCCTTTCGATCCTTGAACCACTTCGATTTGTGATCAGGATGCAATTTCCAACACTTTGCATCTTCACGCCCTTTCTTTTTGTAGTGTGATTAATAAGGCTTTTCCTCCTCTTTCTTCATAGAAGTTGCCTGTTGCATTTCCTTCTTCCCTTTCTTGCTTTCTTTATGCTTACTAGATTCCATTAAGAAACTATTATTTTTGCATGTTTCAAGATGAATAGCTTGCACACTAACTTCGTCAAGGCTAGTTGGATTGAACATAAGTATTGTATGCTTCAAATTTTCACCCAATCCACCTATATACTTCAACAAAGTTTCTTGTGTGTATAATGGAATGCCCATAATTAAAGCTATTTTCCTAATTTTGAGTGTATATTCTTGTACACTTTGTCATTTTCCTTGCCTTAATGATTTCTAATTCATTACTGCTTGTTGCATGTGACCTAATGGATAAAACTGATTCCTAAGTGAAGCTATAAACTCAAACCAAGAAGAAATAATTTTACCATATCAGCTTAGATCCTCCTGAGTTTTTCTCTCCCACTAGATTAAGGTTGTGCCTCCCAGGCGAAGAGTGGTTGATTGGATCTTTGAAGTATCATCAGTAAAATTTTGAATCCTACAATAAACTTCAATTTTTTTAATCCAATTATCAAGTTTCTCGGCATCCATTTCTCCATTATAAGTTAGCAATTCAAATTTAACATCGAGCTTTAACAAAGGAGCATTAGATTCACGTTGCACATGTTATTTCTTCTTTGAAGATGAAGTAGACGTAGTAGACGAAGAGGATGAAGAAGATGAAGTAGGTGAAGAAGGTGAAGACAGTGGTTTAGGAGGGTCACCACCACCTCCTACACCTTTACCTTTGTCATCTTTTGAAGAGGATTCACCTTTCTCCTTCTTCTTCTTTTTCTTGTACAACTCTTTCACCATCATCTTCATGTCTAGGAATGCTTTGTGAAATTGTTCTTCATTCTCAAAGATTTCAGGATTGGGAGATTTTCCTTCCTCTGGTTGTTCCATGGTTTGTCTTAGAGTAACTCACCTTGATCCAATCTCTAGGTTAATCTCCTCAAGTGCACCTTCTCCTCGTTTTAATTTAAGTCTGGTTAACATCCACCACTTGCAGTTTTTTCTGTTAAATTTCTTTAATACCAAACTTGATTTGTAATTAAAAGAGTTACAAAGATAGTTTGCATTTAACTCCTGATTGCATATTTATGCTGATCGCAAACATAAATTGTGTGGCTATGTTTATTTAACCATTGAAATTACATAATTGAGTTCACAAATTAACGAAAACATTAATTGATTACTTAAATATCATAAATATAGCTCAAAGAAGAAATTAAAATTTTGGAAGGAAACATAAAAAGAATAGAGAGAGATACAATGAGAAATTTGATAATGGAGTTCACCCATATGTTCGGGCTATGCCTCTGGGTCCGCTTCTCAATGAGGAACCACTTTATTAATGATGACAAACTTTAATCGCTTTTGTACACCATCCAAGCTTTAGACCTGCATTCAAATTCTTCACAATCTCTCTCAACACCTAAAGACACTATCTTGGATTACAAATTCAAGTGTCTTTGTGTAAACACTAGTCTTCAAAATCTCCTCCCAATTTGCCTAAATTCCTCTCCAAGAAAAATTCATTGCCTCCAAAGAGCAAAAATCCCCCTTTTATACAATTTCAAATGTTGTTTAGGGGTTACAACAATAATATTTGCATATATTGCTATATCTCCCAATTAGAGATATAAATCTTTAAATATCCCCTATAAAAAACTCCTAACCCCTTAAAAAAAACTCTAAATATCTTTCAAACATACATTATTTAAGCCCTTTTTAAATCTTTTATCGGGCTATAAAAATCCTAAGAGATTTATCATTTTAATATTTAAGGGGTTAAAATTTAAAATATAAAAATAATCGTCTTTTAACTCCTGTTTAAGAAGATTTGGCCCCAATAAATTCTCAAAACTGCCCGGTGTTGTAGTGGTTAGGAGAGATTTTAGGGGCGGGGAGTTCGGTGGTTCGACCCCCGCCCCTTCTAATTTTAAACTGCAATTTAAAATTTGTCTTCATCAAAAGAAACCGAAGCCATAGGGGAAACGTACCAGTAGTCGTCAAGGTTAACTTCGCGCATTCGTGCAGAGTGCAAAATATGTCCAATTTCAAAAAAAAAATTGGGCTTCTTCATAAGCAAGTTAGGACCTTAAAAAGAAAAATTTGGCTTCTAGGTATTTAAAACGAACCTTGTAGAACCCGTAAAGCGAAAGGTGTTCAAAAAGGGTGTTTTAAAACCTTTGCCCCATACATCTTTACCACTTCGCCAGTACCCGTTCATTAGACAAACAATAAAAACCCACAAATAGTTAAAGTGTTTTCAATAGTTAAAAAGGTGTTTTCAATAGTTTTCAATGTGGGATTAATTTTTTTTGTCAACTACACATTCAGTAGTGAACATATATTGGTGTAATTTGTAAATTTTTATTGGCATAAATAAAACAATGTAATGACTAAAATGTAAACGGTTATTGGGGGGTCAGGTGAGCATGGAGTGAACGGGTATTGGATCGTGGGCGGCAATTGGGGGTTTTCCCCTATATGGGTAAGCACATTATGCGTGGCGTATTGGTGGAAGACTTTGCTTGTGAGGAGGAGGTTAGAGGCCACATGGCACCCTGTGATTGGGCCATGTGGCACCCCGTTATTCACTAATCAAACCACATCATCACCACCTGTACCTGCCACTAAATCCCACGTGTTAGCTCATGATTCATCCACATCACCTTCGTATGTTGACTCAGTTGCTCAATCAGATGCCACATGTCAAATTTGACTTGTCCATGTCACCATCTATACGGTACAATCTACCTCATTAGCATTGTACTACCCAGTCAGCATAGTCAACCCTCAACTTTGATCGGTCATATCTTTCGCATACGAGCTCCAATTCAAGCAAAACGAGTGGCGTTGGACTTGTGGCAACGAGCTCTTCATTTTGGCACTATTTTTGACCAATTTTTAGATGATCAATTTTTTTGACTTGCATCTTGCCTTTGGTGCCCTATTTTGACCAAACTTTGACTTAGCATATCTCGAGCATACGGTCTCCTTTTGACGCAATTCAAGTTGCGTCAGAGTTGTGTCAATGAGCTCTATACAATGATGCTAGTTTTGTTGGATTCTGAGACTATGAATTTTTGAGGTTTTATGGATCCTCTCGGATCAATAGTTTCCCCTTTTCAACATAATTAGAGAAGGAATAAATGAAAACTGCATCATGAACTATGATAGATCTCCAAAATTACAAAGAAATTAACCTTCAACATTAATTATAAACCCCCAAATATGATGTATATTGCAAATGAATCCTTCCCAAAAAAACATAACCTCTCCAAGAGTTAGGATGTTCAAGTAATCAGTCACAAAGACAAATGTGAAAAATGTTGAATAAATAATACATGGGGTTGAATCTATAAAAAGTGTATGGCCACAATAATAGAGTTTGTCAATACCTTTCCAATGTCACAAAAATCACAAAAAATTGAAGATCTAGGAAAAAAGTTATGAGCTCAAAAATCCAAATGGGAGATATGACTTCAAATAGAATTAAAATATTCTAGGAGTAAAATATGATAATAATACTTGCACCACTGGAAAGTGCTTGAAATCAAATTTTTGATGATATTATCTTGTTTTCAAAAATCAAATACTCGAGTCAAAGGTTATGACGATTTTAAGAAAACTACCCAATTAAGACTTGAGGGCCAAAAATTAAGCCCCCTAAGGGCTAGCAGGTGGTCCCCATGTGACCAAAAGCTGGTGGATAGGGCTGAGTTTCGATATGATGGCCATTTAACTTTCAAATTTAACACAGTATGTCGTGATAGTCATTTGGTCATCAAATTTAAGATAGTCATCTGGAATTTTTAAAAAATATTTTAAAAATTCTTTAAAATATGAAGTTTTTTATATGAAAATGAGGTTTTTGGCCCTCTTGAATGTAATGGTACGGTCGATTTTGGCCCAAAGTGCTCCGAAAAATCAGCTGCCTCCTAGGTCTGGTAACCACTTCCCAACTTGAAACCCTCATAGATCTAGCAAAATATATCGGATTTTATAAAATGAAAAGTCAATTTTGACTTTCTCAGACACCCTAGACTCAATGGTGAGCTCAGATTACCTCCAAAATGTGCCAAAAATGACATGAAATAAAAAAATCAAAGAGGAACCCTCCAAATTTGATATTTTTTCAAAAACAATTGATTCCCAGGATCATTGTATGGTGCAAGAGAAGAGCATACTCAACCTTACTAAAACTAACCAAGATCTCTTAATAGCAATAGCTCAATCCTCATTGGTCATGTGAAAAAAGTTTACTAGGCACATTATAATTTGTAGGGGGCTACTAAATTTCTACAGTCTATAAAAAAAGCTCAATCCTCAAATCTGAGAATAAATTTGCAAGGCTTGGCTCTGATACCGTGTAAGAGATGAATATTAGCTCTATGCCCAAGACCACTTGTAAAAACAATGGATTACTTTCACAAGAGAGTATGCAAGAAAATGAGCTCTTGCTTGATATTAAGACCTATCAATATGATGATGAGATATGAAGTATATTACAAATGAGTACAATGACCTTACTTATATAAGCAAGGTGAGAAATAGAATTAAACATGATTGTGACATGTGTCTTAATCCAATGACACATGAGACAACTAACTCATAACAACCTAGGACTCAAGTAGTAAATGCTAGAAATATAAGATCTAGATATGCCAACTAAGACTTCTAGAAGGAATCTTATAATCCTAAGTGAACTTAACATTTGTATAAGTCTAACCAATGATATTGTACATCATCAACTTATTAACTAATTATGCATAAACTAGGAGAATTGTTGCTCCCATGGTTAGAAAGGAAGAACTTGAATAAGAGGCAATTGACAGTCCCAGATTGTTACAAGTATGCAATAGGGTACTCAAGAGAATGTGTCAAACCTATTTGGTCTATTAAATCAATATTAGTGTGTCATCACGTTTGAATGAAATCTTGTCTATGATTATTAACCTCGGGGTAAACCAAGAGAAGAGTTAACCATAGGTCAGTAAATTTTCTAAGTCAAGTAAGGGTGGTGAACATATGATACTGCTTCATAGAAAGTAGATTTATTATATATATGAAAACTCACTACTTACACTTTGTCAGTTCACTGTGATCTAGGTTTGCATAGATAGTTAATAGTTTCATGCATAGTTGGAGGGTTTCCATTGTTGTATGATCATACTAGATATGTAGGACACAACACCAAATAATTAGATGTGCATTATTAGAGGTTTCCATACCAAACTCTTCATAGAAGGGTAGGTCCATCTTCTGGTTAGGAAGAAGTGCAGGGGACCACTAAGTCTATGGTTGGAGGAAAAGTATTTGGGTGATGCTCCCCTCTTGCAGATGGAAACCAAAGCTTATGAAACAAAATAAGTGTGATCTAGATGAGGACACCTTGACCATTGAACTATTGTAAGTTATGAATTTGTATATGAACATGATCATAGATCAATTGTAATCTGTATTTTGAAAAGATGAGTTTCATTTATTTGGAGTTATGTAATGTTATTTATTTATGCAATGGCATGTGGAAGTTATTATGTAATGTGAAATTATGTTATTGAAAAGGGAAAAAAAATCATTTCTTCTTCTAGAAACTTGTGTTATTCACTTTCTAAGTTAAAACTTAGGTGAAAATTGTTGAGTAAACTTTGGGTATGTTACAAATATGTTAAAAATACTTGATAATATCTAAGAATAGTAAGCCACATCGAGGGGTTAAACCTCCAAATATCTCCAATGAAAACACAATTCACAATCTAATGATGAGATAAGACTCACTACCTCCTATATATACCTTATTTATACCTAGGATATCATCCAGGATGACTTAGATAGCCCTATATAAGCCTTAGGCCGACCTCATCAAATAAATAGCAATATGATAATGATAACATGACTTAATTAAGAGTTAAGATAGCCACAAGTTGACTATTCATAACCCTATGTACACTAATATTAAGAGTGTAGCAAGCCTTTTCACGAGTGGAATGATTTTCTTTTCTATAAAGTGGCACACTTGTATGGAAGAGTGTCAATGGTTTGATTATAGGTCTCGAAGGTACATTGAGTTTATGAATTATAGGTGCACCATAAATATTGGGCATTAGTTTTCTATTAGGGGTGTGAAGCATGCTAGTGTTATCATCCAAGGAAGATTAGGTGATTATTTTTTAGATTTTTTCTATAATCTTATAAACATGGTTGTAGTCTTTTAAATCCCACTATTATTTATATGGTTAATCATTTTTTATTCATAGTCATATTCATCCATTATTACACTAACATTTCCCTTTCCCATGTTCCTACTAATAATATCCTTTTTTTCTCAATTAATATCTTTAATGTGGTCCACCCTTCTTTGGAAATTTTCAATGCCATTATTTATATTAATCATAACATAAATAAAATGTCACTCAATGAAGTTGGAACATAAGGATGTCTACTAGATGATCAAATTTTGACTTGTGTGAAAACTAATTGTAACCTAAGATAAATTCTCATAGGTTGTATACTATTATGTCAAATGTGATATTATAAAATCCTTAGATATGGCAAGGAAAATGACAATCTAATCTTTTGTAATTATCACAGGGTGTAATTTTAATTCTAACTGCAAGATGGATACATGTGATTATAGACCATAATGTTGGGATTAAGGTGTCTCAACCTTAGTGAGCCCCATGTTGAAATAATTTATTTATTTTCCCCTATGTTGCTGATTTAATTTATTAAATGAAAAATTATGTTTATAAGTTGTTAAGGAACTTTGTGGGACCCAACACATAGTCAACATCCTACATGCAAGGTTCAAGGTGAGATGATGTGACACTTGTCACATGGGCACTCATTTTGAAAGAGGAAAATGTTTAAACCTCTAAATGTGTGTCATGTTGACATGTGGCATTCTATTTTGCAAGTTAGCACTTGGTGGGGCCTGCTTGTGAGCACATTCTTTCCTTAGAGAAATGGAAGCATCAAATAGTGACACTTGCCACCTAGGCACTCATTCTAATGTCTACAAGAGCACAAACTCTAATTTTTTTTATTATAATAGCTTTTTACTATAATATAGTTGATATATTCTTTGGTGTGTGGGTTTTTTCCTGAAAGGGCTTTCCCATGTAAAAATTATATCTTATGGTTTAACGCTTAAATCTAAAAATAACTTAAATGCAATCTTAAATGAAATTGTAAATGTTAAAATATTTGAAACAAGTTTTGCAACCCTCTCCTAAATATTTGCATTAGGAAGGTTGTTTCCACACTCTGCCTTCCTTTCACATAATAGGGGAAAATATAAAGGTTTAAAATCAAGTGGGGACAAAACACGATTTCACTGATTTCTCTATAAAATTAAAATACTAGAAAGAGGCCCTAAATATTCTTTTCTAAAGAATAAAATGTTTATATTAAAAATTATAAAATCTATAATTAAAGGTAGCTCATAAAATCTTGAATGGTTTAAAACAAACTCAATGGATACAAACAATAAGAAAAATTATTGCTACTAATTAATATTGATGGAGGAATCTATCATGTTATCAAGTAAATGATGGGTAAGAATGAATTAAGAGTGCGATGTTGAATATAATTTTTTAGTGAGAAGATCCAATAAATAATTCACAAATGGATTAGGTACTTATAAAAATGGAAGAGGTCGTATACTAAACAATCAAATATTATGTAACTCTTTCAAGAAGAAGCTAGTAAGATGATCCTAAACCTTTCTTATGTGTTTTGAAATGGGTTAGTGTGAGGATTTACCTTCTAAATTTGATATAGGTAATTCTAAAAATATAGGGCATAGAAAGTTTTGAGACACTTTGATTAGTAGAACATTTATATTTGATTCCTTGTATGAAAAATAACTAAGATTTTTTTCCCAGATATTCAACTACATGAGTGAAATCATCCTTAATTTTGAATTATAAGAATAGGTCTTGCGAATTTCATAGTTATTTGGGTACATAGTTATGATATTAATTTTGTACATATCATATCAATAGATCATATTCTTAAAGGATATAATGATTAATCTTGATTTAATATATTTATTAATAAATAGTTTTTAGATTATTGTACAGTTGAATACAAATATGTGTCACAAAAGGCTTATTAATATTGTTGATGTTGAAGTATGAATTTTTTTCTAACAATATTTTTCAATAAGTTTTACAATGATAAAATTAACAGTATGCACTAAAAACAATAAAACAAGTTGTATGTTCATTACTAGATGATAAATAAACCCTATATTGTAAACTTTAAGTACACTGGTAGGCAACACATAAATCCTAATATTTTTATATATACAAAAGCTTGAGTTTATTATGGGTAATTTTTTGGGTTCCTAGCTCATTAGGACTTGATCCTAGGTGGTTAATAAAATTGCTCATTGACATAACCCCTCTATCCAACTTAGTAACCATGATATGGAAACTACACGAAATGGAAATAAGATTTGATTTTAAGTTTAAATAACAAAGTGGTATAAGAAGTGCATGCCACAAAGTGGTATAAGAAAATGAACAATAAATTGGTTGCAAATAGGTATATACGATGTGAATGACAAGATATTATTGTTGCCATATATATTTATGATCAAAGTACTACTAAGCATAATATTGGAGGGGTATTTGAAAGATTGGAATTGGAAATAATGCAAGAGAGTGTTTGTGGTTGTTTTATTTGGGATTATTGAAATGAAATCTATAGGAACATAGAACAACTTGACCCTCTCTCTCCCTAATATAACTAGAGAGGCTTCAAGAAATTAAGGAAGGATTAGTTGATGCAGGAGCATCTAGCAACCTGAAAAATGTAAGTTTTGGATTTTGATGAGAAAGCTCGTGAAGAGGTCCATGTTGGTGTTTTAGCATGGATTCCCACTCAATGGGATCCTTTTAATTATGTAATAAGGTCCAAAGGAGTTTCCCTCCAAAAGACTTTAAATATTTGAATTTGTTAAGGAGTCCAAGGAGATCAAAAGTTAGTAATGTTATTTAAGGAGGTTGCAAATATTGTAAAAGAGAAAAATAATATTATAATGAACCTCTTAACCCACCTAAGTGGGCTTGTAAGTGAGTTACCAACTTAGGTTAGGTTTTTCTACTCCTAAGAACATGTTAGTTAGGTTTGGATGAAAAAAGACATTAGGTTTTTAGTTTTTTGATGCAAAAGACACTCATATTCAAATTGTAACTGTTCTTCGTGTGGATTAACATGGAATGAATGAGAATGCTCCAAGAAGCTATGGGAGCAAATGTTGATGAAAATACCCTATTTTTTATGTTTTTTGACAATTTTCTGTAATTACATATTGTAAACATCCTTGTACAACCTTGTACGGAACATTGGCAGGTCTAAGAATGGATGGTTTGATAGTGCTTTGTTTAAAGGTTCAAATGATTTTTGTTTCATTAAATTTCATGAAGTTTTGAACAAGTTATAGCGAATTTACTACTAGCTGTCATGTTTCAAAACTAGGGTTTCCAGCAAGCTTAAGAAATTCATAACTTTTATTTGCATCGTCAAAAATTGATGAAACTTGGTGAAGTTCTTTAGGTTGTTGCCTAGGTGCCCACCAAAGGAGAAGTCCTAATTCAATCATGTGTGTGATTTATGCAGGTCTGAGTGTGTTCTTTGTCATAAAGACTATCAAAACCCTAGGTTTCTTTGAGGGTTTAAGCAAGAAACTTGTTTCCCTTGAGTTCACCCTAACAAGTGGGGTTTGAGACACCTTCAATAGAGTCTATAGAATCTGAAAAACCTTAATTTTATTGCATTTATTCATCCCTTTTCATCATTAGTGCACCTATTGCGATATATAAATTAAGAGAAAAATTGTGGCCCCTTGAGCCCCTTAGAAAGGATGGATGTAGTTTCCTATTTGTTGTTTTAATGAAAGGGAGCTACCCCTAGTAGTTATTAGGAAATTAAGGTTTACATATAATAAATTAGTTAATAGTTAGTTGTTAGTTTTAGGGAGTTATTCCCGTAAGGGAATTTGGGGTGGTTATTCATAGGAATGCAATGTTTTATAAGTATTTGCAATGAACATTGTAAATGATCTGATGAGCATTAATATATTTGAATGATTTTGTCGTACAAACATGTAACTTGTGCATTTTCTCTACTACTTTTTTAACAGTAGAAAATTTCATACAAAAAATATAACAATGGATAGATGATTCTTTGGATCCTTTCATTGATGTGCAATACTCTTAGTCTTCTTACCCTTGTGGTTATCTTTCTTGAAGTATTTCTCTTTTTCCTTCTTGTTTTGATTCCTACCTCAATGTTGCTTGGGAGACTATCTTTCACCTTTCTTCTTCTCTATATATAATAGGCTTTAACACATGCTTCATCCAAGCCTTTTGGCCTTGTAGTGATAACCCTCCTTCAAATGTGGGTACTAAGACTTATGATATAATTGGTGAGAATATCTTCCTCTTAGGTTTATGCCCAATAACATGATTTGTTTCTAGAATTCCACAGTGTAATCATGAACACTTTTCCCACTAACTTGTTTGTAAGAAAACTACTTAATATTTTGATTAATCTTAAATTCTCGATTGGATTAAAATTCATATATAACAAATTTTTTAACTTTTCCCAAGTAAACATAATAGACTTTTTCTTTCTTTCTAAAGTAGCTAACTTCTCCACCATACAAGTGCATGAACAAACATTTTGGGATGTGCAAAATAATTCTTTTGTGCCCTATCACACTGTGCACACTAAATTAAACCTTTATTTGTTTAGTTGATGAATCTAAAAATTGAACATTTTCTTATCCATCCAATAGTTTAATCTCAAGTTTCCTCTCAACCTTCAATGAAGTTTATTCTATTTTTACCTTGGTTTCTTCAAATAAAATTTCCTCAAAGAGTGATCTCTATTAAAATTGTTTCCATAATTCTCTCCAATATCAAATTTCTTAGACAAAACTTTTACTAATGTGTTGATGGATGATTATTCTTAGGCTATTTTTGTGTCATGTTATCTTGTTCTTGGATTATTCATGTTTGATTCGCTATTATTCAAACCACCTTCCAAACTCACTTCTTGATTCCACTTGTGGGCATTGATTTCTAAATTGCAAGGAATCAATTCTTTATCATTCAAAGATCTACTAAACTAATATACAAGACCTCTTTTCCACATTTTCAAAAAATAAAAAATTCTTTTGATATCAAATTGATCTATAATCTCAAATTTAACTTGTACATAATACTAGAGCCTAAAACGAAGTACTATTCTACTTGTTTGAACATATGACAATATCTAAATGAATGTTGTTCAAAGTCAAAAGATTTAATAAAGAAATAAAATAGAAATTCACAACTCATGGTTTTTATCCTAGGTAGAAAAACCTCAGGCTAAGAAGTAGATTTATAGTGGCAATTGCTCATGTAACTCAATATTATTGATTAATTGATTAACAAAAACAAGTACAAAGATTGGGTGCAACTAAAAGCTACTCCAATATGTAGAAACATCCATGGGGACACAAAATGTTAAAATCTCCTACTATTAACCTATTCAGTAATGGCGCCGCAGGCCTCTGGAGGTCGTGTGTCTACAGTTGAAGCTAGATTTGGCAGATGCCCTCTTCCTAGCTTCTGTGCTTGACCCTAACAGCCACAAAATGGCATTTTTGATCCTATATTTTCTTTGGGTTGTGTTTCATCGAGGGCTAATACGAATGGTTCAAATTTATGCCAGTCACTGGTGTGGGTGCTGTGTCGCCTGTCCTTGTGGATTCTTATAGGGATTCTCTTCCACCATTTTGTTCCTGTAGTTTTAGCTGTCGGTTCTAAGTTTGACCTCCATGCCACTGTTGGTGTTGGTTTGGATTCTGGGGCTACTAATGGCGCCACAATCCTATGGGATTGTATTTCAGTGACTATGGATTATCCTGGTCACCATGTTGATGTTGGCAATACAGTCCGTTTCCTACATGAATCTGTGTATGATTGCTCATATTCTAGTGTACATAGATATTTTTAAAGCTCTCAACGTGGATATTGCTTTGATGGTGAGGGATAGGTCTTGGATTCAACTGTTTGATTATCGGGATTTTTCTTTAGATGTAAGGGATGTTTTGTCATTGGTCATTTGACTTCTAATTGTTCTCTCTCGATGCAAAGTCATGATTACGTGGTGGAAGAATGCTCACAAAGATCACTTGACTATTAATGTTTTCGACTCTTTGATCGATGGTTTTCTCTTAGGATGACGAGTCTTCTCAAGATGTTGCATCTTCTCTTCTCATTTGCCTTGTAGTTCTCGAGGGGTATTTTTTCATGTGGTTGATGTGACTCTAGCAAGTCTCACTTGTTCAATTTAGCTCCAACTTCTATTGGTGAGTTTCATCCACCTTTTGCTCTAGTTGCTTAGTTTGTTATTCCATCAGAATCAACACTACTTCCGCTAGCTCCTAAGGTGATTGTTTGACATTTGGATACTCCAACTAGATGTTCTTCTATTTTTGTTATGCCCATGGATGGGTCCTTGAGGGGGGATCCCCCCTTCTCTTAGGTCTAAGGACTAGAAGATAATATTTTCTAGACAATTATTCAAAGGCAGAAGAAAGGTTTTTCCAAATATGTCTCTCAATCTCACATTATTGTGAAGGGTGTGAGATTTAATAGAGTTGGGTTTGTCATTGTTTAGGTTGGATCCTTAGGTACTCTTTTGTGTCAAGTATCTTGGATGTAATTGTGTTGGTTCGTACTTGGCACCTTGGTTGCAGTTGTGATTTGCTTCTATCTAGGAGGTTGTTGTGTATGTTTTGAGCTATTATTTTTGTTGTAGAGGGTTTCTTGTCCCTTTAAAATCAACTTACCTTAATAAAAAAACTAAAAGATACTACAATCACTCATTATCGGGCTCCAAATGACTTCTACAATTAAGTTTTTCCTATTTTTTTAATCACTACAACATTCAAAAGCCTCTAATAATCCAATCTAGCCTCCTCGCACCTTTAAATAGATGGTGGAACACCTTCATCATTAGCTAGAAGGATCTAGAAATGGATGAGTTAGTGTTCATTTGAAATTCTAGATTTTTCTATCATGGCAAAACTTTTGGTTTTGATTAGTTTGCAATTTTTAATTCATGAACCGTGATGGTTTCATAACTACCTCTTGTTGGAAACTAGCCATTTCGTTTTGTGAAAAAAAATTGAGTTGTTTTGGTTGCTAATATCTTCTCTAATAGCTCATATTGATGAAGCTTTTACCTTTTTAGATTGTTATGGATCAAGTTATCAAACTCAAATGATTGATGATAGATAAGATTTCAAAACATATTATAAAATTTCCCAACAATATCTAAGTGACAAGTTAGAACTTAAACTAAAATGACACATCTCTTATTTTGTGGTGTGTATGCTAGATTTATTGATATTCAAACTTCAAATAAAATAATGGATTTCCATGTGATAAAAATGTTAGGCCACAAACATACCATATAAACATCAATTATGAACTAAGGTCATCAAATAAAATCTTGAAAGCATTTTTGGCAATGTAATTTAAGAAAGAAGAGGCAAAATCCCTAGAGAACTAAGGTCCCTTGAATTCTCAAAGATTTTCTATCTAGATACTAGATTCTTTACTTTATAAAAATGAGTTGAACTAGGTGAAGCTCAAGCCTCATCCAAATTTATGGCTCTTTGAGGACATTATCTAAGAATTATTTTATAACTCAAGTGAAACTTTGTTCAATCATGTGTTCAAGGATGGAACTAACATTTTATTTTTATTTTTAATCACTAGCTATATAGTCATGTCTACTTTAACAATCCTAGAAACATTTACAATTATGGAAAATTATTATGATGCTTTAAAGTATTAATCTTAATCTATGCACCTATTAATGTAAATCATATTTATTGTTCTTTTGATTTAATAATTTTGAAAATTCATCTTCATGCCAAGCTTTAAGTGCATGCATTGTTTATTCCTAGCCATATTCAAATGCAATTTGACATTAACCTTGGCCAAAGAGGCGATGCATATGGAAACATGAAGGACCACCTTGGATGATAACAATATTCATACCAAACACATGGAAACAAATAAGTAATGGGTGATTCAAGATCCAATAAGGTGAGAACAAAATGAATTGAGACCTCATAGTAAAAACTAGGATGGAACATGCTAATGGAGAAGATATAGTTTGGTTATTTTTGGGACTGAATTTACCCATCTCTACGATCACGAATATGGAATATTATTCACCATGATTAGGAGCAATACTTATAAATCTACTCAAAGGAACTTTACATGGTAGAAGATGATGGATTTCCTTGAAAGAAAATGTAAGGAGATCAAGGTCCAACAAGTTAGAGACATAAAAAAACAAGAAAAAAATGAAAGAAGAATGGAGCATGACAAACAAAAATGAGGGTCACACCATGACTTTCAAGATTGTATTAGGGATAGCTTGATAAGACAATAATCATAACTAGATTGGTGCAATCATTGTGTGCAAAGCTTTAAAACCTAATACTTAAAAGTTCAATGAAAAGTAACTATTATGGTTATGTAAAAGGACATTGATTTTGGGATTATACAAAATTGGAAAGTGCTTAACAACCTGGACCTTGGATAAAAATGTCTAGGGAAAGATTTAAAGGCTAGACAAAAAAAACTAGCTTTATGTTTTTAGTTGCTAGGAATTGGGTTTTACAACATTTGGAAGGTCCATAGCCATTTGGAGTGTCTTTAGTGCCCTGTAATATGTCTCATACAAGAAAAATGAAGTTGTTTACCTATTGGTGATTTTTACTCTCTTTTCAATATTGTAAGATGGTTTCATACATCAAATTAGTGTTTTGTGTCATTTTTATCTAAAACTACATTTATCTTTATATGCTCAATACATATATACACACAAATTATTATAAGAGGCGAGAGAAGTGTTAGAGATATCACGATGAACTAAGAAATTATATTTTTAATGCAATTCCAAGGACTACCACCATTGTAATATAAATTTTACTTGTAAAGCAACAATTCTATAGTCATAAGTTTTAACACCACTAAAGTACAAATAAATGAGATTGAAATGATTAGTTGGAGGACATGAAGCCCCCTTAAATGAAATTCTAACCTAAGAATAAATGATTAATCCATCAGTTATAAAAAATCTCAAAATAAAGACAACAGAGAAAACTATATAAAATATTTTTCAAGAATTTTAGGTGTGGAGATTCAGAGAAGGAATTTACTCCATGTTTTTTTGGTTGGGGGAATAAACCTATCATCCATACATAAATCATCCATCTTGTTTTTGATAAGATAAGAAGCATTTACAGGGTGTTGTACCCTTAACATAGAAAGCCCAAAGGGCCAAAGGAAAGCATAGTTCAGATAAAACTGAACTAGAAGAAGCAAACATAAACAGTTGACCGACAACTGTAAAACAACACAAAGATTAGACAACCCCCAAACCAAGGGGGTCCAAACTAACTCCCCGGACCAGAGGCCGTGGAGAGGCAATGAATTTGGGGAGACCCTTCTTCTTCCTCAGCACAACCAACCAGGAGGGCTTGGAATCGAGAACAAGCGAGTGAGGCGAGGGGAGTGGATCTGCAACCGCCCTCCCAAGAGAGGGGCCACCACGCAACGAGGGAGCCGACAGCGAAGCAGTGGAGATGGGAGTAAACAAAGGTCCAACAGAGTTGATCAACGTAGGACGTGCAAGTTCTGGCAATACAGTGTTAGCAGAAGGTTCTGACAGAACAGAGACAGCAGAAGGCTCCGCAGAGGGAAGAGAAACCTGGGTAGTCACGGGAGGATCAGCCTCCAAAGAGGAACTAACCGAAGGAACTCCCAAAAAAGGAGAACCCACAGTGAGATGCTCCGAGAGAGCATCCTTCCACCAAGTCGTAGCACCCTTGCGGTAGGCAAGAGAGCAAGTTGAGGCCAAGTGACCCACCGAAAAGCAGCTCCTACACTGAAAGGGGAGACCCTCATAGTCCAAGAGTTGCTTCCAAGGTATGTCCTCTACCAGCAAGACCACATCACCATGGAGAGGTTTGGAGATGTCCAAATTGACCAGCAACCGAGCTACCGTAGTATGCCCTAGCTTCCTAGTTGTAGAGTCCACCATTAAGAAGCATCCAATGGTCTTGCCAATAGCTTCATAACAAGATTCATCCCAGAACTAGAGGGGGAGATTCGGCAAACGGACCCAAACTAGTCTAGTGTTCAACGACTCTGTAAGGGGATTGAACGAGCGAGACCAAGGCCTGATGGACAGAGAATGGATACCCCGCATCCACCCCCTGTCCAACACACAGCTTCTCTCAGCAGCGGAAGCAAAGGTAGCAATAAAAAACCCCTAGCGCTAGGGTAGAGCTCAATTTCTCCAAAGACCAATGACTTCCAGTAGTTAGATACCCAAGTATGGAGATCGAGGAGGGAAGGCCACAGGTCATTAAACCTGCAGACCACTCCCTGCGCCAAATAATAAACCTCGTTCTCAACCACCTCAACACCACAAACCACCACAGGAGAATCTCGGGAATAGGGAAAAGGTCAACGAACCGGAACAAGGGGCCGAGCACCAACCTTAGCAGCCTTCGAAAAATATTTCTTGTGTTGAGAAGAACCCCCAATAGGAGGAACCGACCCAGTAACAAAGTCTGCCACAACGGCAGCAGATTGAGAGGGAGCTCGCACATCACCAGGAGCATCCACCAAAGACAGAGGGCAAGGACCTCCACCGACCACGCCTTCAACCGAACGGCCCACGCACAACCGCACCCAAGCTTCCATCGCCGTTTGAAATTAGAGAGTTCCCGCTCAGGCCAGAATTTGCAGAAACAGGGACAGAGCCCTCAGCACACGTAACACATAACACCCGGAGTAGAGGAGGAACCCTTGTCCACTCCCCCAGCCGGAAGCACGCAGACCCCAGTCGTGACCGGAGAGGGCATCGCCGCGTCCACAGGCACGACCTTCCCATCCTTCCCATCCTTCCCATCGAACCATTGGAGAGTAGAAGCAGTCGCAGACGTTCTCCCGCTCATGCACATTTTGAATTCCTCCACCTCCAAATGGATTGTTGATTCATAGATAGTCCATTGAAAAAATCATTTCCTTTCCATAGAAGCCATCACTCAATAGCTTCCCATGCCTTCCATATACTTTTGATCATCCATCTTGTTTGACTTAGTGTGAAGGGTTGAATCTTTATCTCTTTACAACATTAGACTTATCCACTTAACTAAACTTGATCCTTAATAATAAAAAAATTGCACACCATTCAAATTTACAAATAAACTAAAAACCACCTTATAAATAAATATTTAATATGCTAAAGAATACTAAATATATTATAAAAAAATTATAAGATTTCACTCATTATAAATAAGAAAAAGGTGAAACTAAAATGATAAAAAGGTATGGTATATTGAAAAATAGATAGCCTATTTTTTTCTGATTCAAACTGGACACATCAATTTTTATCTACTAAAAAAAAATCAAAAAGGCTAAAAAATGATAAGCATGATAGTTTTCCAAAAAAATCTATTTTTAAAATAAGAAAAAGCTGTAACTTTCCGTCTTACTTTTGATTCCTTTCCCCTATTTGCTCGATAGAAATTGACATGTTCAGCTTCAAGCAGAAGAAATATATGACACCTAACTGCCTTGCATCAGAAAACAACGAGAGATGATGACATGGGACCACATTCGGTGAGATGGGGGACCCATGGTTGTTATCTTGCTGCTAAATTCAACGTGTAGGTGGGAATCAAATCTCAAATGGAAGGTGTGGGTTACACACTTTCTATCTCTTTATTAGGTATTCAGGCTCCTGTTTCAACAAGCTTCCCTATAGTCCAAGCACAGTTAGGTGTTGAACACCCACCTTGAAAAGATGAATCTGAATACATCTTGCTGGAAGTGTATCTTCACCTTCAGTACAGTTGGGTGCAGTTGGTGAAGATGGACTCCTTGCAAGACCTATTATTATTCTTACTAGCCTACTGTCAATAAAAACATATCAGTTTCAATTGGGTATGCTTTTCTAATAGAAATTTTAGCTGGATATGTTTGCAGATGAAGAAACCAGGGATGCACAAAGAAACCAGGGATGCATGCACAAAGAAACCAGAGATGCACAAAGTAGAGTATTGCTAACTCACATTGGGTTAAATCAGAGTACAGGTCATGGACAGATTCAGCACTTTGTGTAGATATAACTGATTTCATAGTTTTGCAGTAGCATGAAAGAACTGGAGAAGCTCTAGACACTAACAAACTTTCTGAGCTGTGCAGTGAATGAGTTTTATGCTGCAGGAGCAGGAGCAGGTCGTTGAGTTCTTTCTTGGAAGAGATATACCCAAGTTAAAATGAGCTGCAAACAGTTTTGGCATACTTGCACCTGTCAATATGGAATGGTATGTCAAAAGTATTAATTTCATAGTTTTGGAGTTGTATTAGTTATCTTAAATACAATTAATGATAATAAATTTTCACAATCTATATTGCTGCATGTATCTGTTTCTGGATTTGATTGTGTTAAAGTTTTTTTCCATCAACGTTTGGGATCACACTCTTCTTGCTCTCTACCATCTTGATGATGGATCACAGAGTGTGATCCAAAACGTTGATGAAAAAAAAACTTTTAACACAATCAAATCCAAAAATAGATACATGCACCTTAAATACAGCTTTATATCAATTGTCACACTTTGTTTTTGTTGTGCCATTACTTCCATGATAAGATTAGAATGCAGTGGGAACACATGATCTTATTTCTGTTGCATTGTTATCTTTGTGATGATGGATGGAAACATTCCTTCACTGAAAGGCATGTGGCAGCTCTGGAAAGGGCATTGAAAGTGGGTAGCAAGCAGCATTAGCAGGTCCAAATGGCTGCCACAACAGTCTGTCTCAGCTGCTTCTCCTGTGGCCTGCTGGGCTCTTCTTGTTCTGCATTGTGTATTCTTTTCCCTATTTTTAATGTATTCAATAAAAAGAAACGGTTACCATCACCTCCAGATATGTTCGAAGTACAGGTCACAACAATGACATTTGGAGAGGGGAAAAAGTTATCCATAACTTCATTGTTAAGTTATATTTTTTGGAGAGGGAAAAGCTAGGTTTTTGTCTTTGGGGGAGGAAAAACAACTTATCTATTTAAGACATGGGTTTAATTGTATTTTATTGGAGAGAGAAAAAGTTATTGATAATTTATATATTCAGTTAGTTGTTATTCATAATTTATATATTATATTTTTTGGAGAGGGAAAAAAGTTATTTATATCTTATGTATTAGGTTAGGTTTGTTTTTTACAAGTTTGTGTCTTTAGTTTTGTCATATTTTGTTAGGTCTTTTTTTTGGGTAATTTGTACTTACAAATACTTTCTATTTAGATATAAAATTTGAAAGTCTTTATCTAATAAAGATAAAAAGACCAACACTTCTAATTATCTTTTGGTTTTCACGATCTTGGATAACTTTCTCAATTGTGCTTCCTGACCATTCAAAAGTTGAACGAGGATGAGGCAACGTAGTCAAAGTTTGCTAGCGTTATTATGCACCTGATGTGGCAAACACAAAGAGCAAATTTAAAGTTAACATTGAATGATTTAATTAAATTAAATAATATTAGTTATTTTTGAATTAATTGCTTTATATTCAAAGTCATGATAGGAGCAAATTAATTATGTCAAACAAGTTACTAATGTATGGGCCTATAGATTATTTTTGCACCAACTTTTTCTATTTAATTCATTTTAACAATTAAATTATATTGTTATTATTGTGCAAAAGTAATCAAGTATTATACTTAGTCATAATATGTAATTAGTTATCTTGTAAATTAAGAAAACTTTAGGGAAGGCAAGTGGTGTCAAATTAGGAAAGACACATTAACATAGTGTCAAGTTAAGTAAAATGAGATCGAGTTATGAGTCATAGGTGATTTTGCATTTCAAGATAAATTTATTCTTTCGAAGAAATAATTAATGTTATAAAGTGCAAAATTAATTAGGTAGGACACCTCTAAAGATGAAATTAAAAAAAGTGGTTAAACCAAAGCGGAATTTTGGGTAAATAGAATTTACAAGTAGTTGGTGAGAGTAAATGTACAAAAGGAAATATGTTTTATGGTGAGAGTAAATGTTGCAAGATTTTGGCATTGTCCAAAGGGAAAATTCAAAAAGAAAGTACAATGACAAAATTACTTGCCCATAATTTTTGGTGACTATGTTAGGATCAAAGTGCCTTGTGCATTCAATTTTTAGAAATATGAAGGTACCTCCCTTGGGATGGAGACGACACTATTGAAGTTGAACACTATAAAATGATCATAAAGCAACTTGAAATACAAGCTGATTGGATCCTTGCAATTCAATGATGTTGAGGCAAATATTTTCCTCTTTATACCCAACTTCAAGGAGAATATGATCATTGACATCATTGATGATCCAAGGAAGGTGTAGTTCGTGAAGAGTTTCTATGGAGTTGTATGAGTCCAAAAGAGAGGAAATTTCACATTTCAAAAATTGTACAAGGTGGAGAAAGTACAAAAAGACAAAGAGATTGGAAGTGGCATTGAACACAAGCATGGAGTTTTTTTTTAAGCAAAGCCAAATGGAAATAATTGAGAAGAGGATCCTAGTAATGTCTAGCATCTTGAAGTTTTGATCCCACATTCAACCTTAGAGGCATCTAAGAAATGATTGGTTAAGTAGTTCACAATTGAAGAAGCACAATAGCAACCACAAAATAAAGATATTGGAGGTACGATTAAACATGTCAACATTTCAATTATATCTCTGAAGAAAAAATATTTGCCTCTTTTATGGAAACATGATTTTTGGATATGCTTTTGTCTTGGAGGTGAGAAGATGAAAATAGTTTCTAGAATATTATGTTGTTGTTGCAAGTCAATGTGTTAATTTTGAGAAAACCCATATTTACTTCTTCAACACATCCTTGGGTCTTCAGCAAAAAATCATAGCAATCTTGGGATGCACTGATGCTCAACCCTCAGCTACTTATTTTAGTCTACCTCTAATGGTTAAATAGGTTACTTTGACCTATTGGAACTCGGTCTTGGAGAGGATTCAAAGAAAAATAGTTGGATGGAAAGGTAAACATCTTTCTCATGATGAAAAATTACAATTGCTCAAAGCTTCCTTGCAAGGTATTCATATTTACTTTCTTTCTCTATTCAAAATTCCTAAGTACTTGGTAGAGAAGTTTGAACAAAACCAAAAAAAAATTATATGGAATAGGGTTGAGGAAAAGAGAATATTTACTCTTATCAGTTGAGATAAGGTTTGTATTCCAAAAATACATGGTGGCTTGGGAATTAGAAAATACAATTAACAAACAACGCCTTATTAACCAGAGTGAGTTGGAGCCTAATCAAAGACAACAAGGAATGGGGATGGTTAATGAGAGCCAAGTATTTGGGTAACTCCCTAGAAAATAAGTTCATTTTTTAGGTGTGTATCCCAAAAGGGTCTATGATCTAGAACAATTTTCTTAAATCTAGGAGTTTACTTCTAAAAGGAACCAAGTGGAAAATTAGAAATTATAGAACATTAGGTTTTGGGAGGATATTTGGTTCATCCAACAACCCCTAAGCTCTCACCAAACCTTTAGCAAACTAAAAATCAATGCTAGTCACTATTTTGGCATGTTGGTCGGTGATTATATCTCCAAGAATGGCATACTTAACCAGTGGAAAGATATGTTGAGATGTTTCCCCAATAAGAATGAATTGATTATGAACCAAGGACCTTCAAAAGTTGTTGCAAGAACTTTGAATTCCTATCTTCCCCAGAGAGGATGACCTCATCTAGGCCCCAAATAGTAAATATTGTTTCATTGTCAAGTTTGTTAATGGTTTGCTACTAGACCCCTAAGAAAAACATATTTTGGGCTAAAATTTGGAACCAAAAATTAGCTTTTCTTGGTGGATTGTTTCCCACAACAAAATCCTAACTCAAGAAAACCTCCAATTAAGAGAGGTTTTCTCCTCCCCAAAAAATTTGTTCTTTACCACATGAGGAAACAGTGCCCCATTTTTTTCACTGTGAATTTTCTAAAATTGTTTGGGAAAAGTGAATGCAAAAATTTGATCTATGTTGGGTTATGAATGAGAACATGTCCTCATTTGTTAATAGTTAATACCCCCTTTCTCCCACCCTTTTATAAAGTAACTTTGGGCTCAAACCCCCCTTTTCTAGTTTGGTGCCTCTAGAAAGAAAGGAATTACCATATCTTCAGGGATTCTACCAAGAATGTTGAAGATGTCTTCTTTTCCTTCTCCAAAATTTTGATTGAGAATGTCTCCATTTGCAAGGTGAAAATCCCTGAGTCTCCCCCTTCCCCCTTGGAGCAAGCTATTGCTAAAAACTAGGTCATCACTATGGACATCAATAAGGTAGACATAACTAAAAATATTTCTTAGTTGAATACCCTTTAGAAAGCTCCCCTTGTTGGTTGGTGCAAGCTAAATTTTGATGGTTCTATAAAAGGGAACTTTGGCCTTGTTGGTGAGGGAGGTATTTTGAAATAATATTTGATTAAATCTATTGTTTCTTATTCTGGTGGTCTCAGTGTGAAGCCCAACAATGAGGTTGAGGCTCTTACCTTGTTTTGAGGAATTAAACTGCCTCTATCCATCTGAATCAGGGACCTATATCTAGAGGAGGACTCCAAACTTATTATTGATGTTGTTTTTGGTAACATAAACCTATGTCTTCCAACCTCACTGACATTATACTAGATATCTAAAAGCTTATGAAGCATTTTGAGAACTATGTTGCCCTTCACACTCATAGTGAATGGAAACAAGTTGATGGACTCGCCAACTTAAGCATCAATTTAAATATGTGGAGATGTTGGCGATCCCTTGGAAATATCCCTACACCTATCCCATTGGTCTTTCAAAATGAATTATAGTACATAAATGATGATACCTAAAGTTTTAGTGGTTTTTTGGATAAGTGGATTTTTTCTAATGACTCTTATGTGTTTTTGGATTGGGCCTTGGTTTGTGGGAGGTAGCTTTTCCCCCCTCTTCATCAGTGTTCCTAAAATTTTGATGTGGATTATGATATTTCTCTCATGTTGACTAAGTAATGGACTTTGTTGATTGTCAAGATTAGTCGAACTCCTAATTTTGTGCACAAGGGGCATTTTGTGGTAATGATTACCAAGCTTATAATAATACTCTTTTGCTTATGTGGATTCAAATCCACAACTAGTTTGATCACATGATTATTATATGGTATCCCATTGATATGTACATCCATATTAATTAAACATGTATGCCTTGGTATCAATGGTGTATTTCCTAGTGGAGAAACTCTATGGTTTATTGTATCTCTCCATTATCAAGTTGTTATTCCCAATTTATTTTGTTATCTAGTTTTCCTAATAACTATGATGTTGTTATGGGGGTGATTTTGTTCGCACCAAGTCACACTCCTATGAGGATGTCAAGAAGGATGGCATCCTCTAGCATATTTTTTGCAAGGGATGAATTGCCCCATATCTTGAACACCTTAATGGAAATGAAAAGAATTATTCCATTTAGTTTGTGGATTCATGGAAAAAGAGACATGTTCATATGGGTGGGTTTTTCTTTGAAGTTAATAAAGATGTTATAAGCCATGCCACTGGGATGAGCTATAGTGAGAATATTTTTTGTCAAAAAATAAATTCCCTTGATATTAAAAGCATGCTTAATTTCTTTAAGGAGGGTAAAAAATTGGTCAAGTTCCAAAATGGGTTTGGTTGTCATTCAATCCTTGACTTGTGGAGCTAGGTGTATAGGTCCTTATTAAATACTTCACTTTGGAAGGGAATTTTAAATGTTATTATCACTATCATTTTAAGTTTCTTAATCACCTCAAGAAAAAAATCCTTATGAGATTCCCCTTATTCCTCCTTTCCTCGTTGGAAAATTATATTAGAGAAGCCAGAGCCTTTAAGGAAAAAAAAACCTCACCTTTATGGGGTCGTCATCTCGACTCTCCACTAGAAAAAGGGTGGCGAATGCCTCCACCAACCCTATTTCATTATCTACTATACAAGTCTACCCCCATCTAAAAGTGAAACCCAAGATGATGTGGTTGTCGGTATTTGTTCCCTAAAGCTCAACCCCCTTGCCAACAAGGATTCCAAAGTGGGCCCTATGAAGAGAAAGTAGGAAGATCAATTGATCAACAAGAAAGGAAAGAAGTCTATGGGTCCCTTGACCTCGATGAGAAAAAAATCCCAAAAGGATTGGTTTATCCCTCTGTCACACCCCTTTCACCTCTAGTTGCAAACAAACCCCAAACCACTAGCTTGAAGTAAAAATTTAAGGCTACCAAGTAGGAGCCAAGAATCATAATTGTTCGTAGGTTTGTCTGACTAGTTATTGTCCAACAACCCTCCCAGAAAGAAAATTGATACTTCTAGTGACTCTCAATATGAGGATGATGCTCTTGAGTAATATTCTAATACTAGGGATAGTTCACTTGAGCCATTCCCCCCTCATATTAAAGGAAATAGGATTTTTGATGAACTGAATGCTTCAAATATTGATTCTAGGACAATAGGAGTTATTGAGACTGAAGTGGAGGGTATTCTTAAGACTCCCCACAAGGAGAAGGAGAACTCAATTAACACCTACCACAATACTTATTACATTGTGATTGAGGACAATAATACTCCACCCATAAAACAACATTTGTTTGTGTCTTATTCCCAAACCGTGAAAGAGGTGGAAAACCTAAAAGCTAAATTGTATGAGATGGGGAATGAGATGGAGATAATGATGAAATTCAGTACCAAGGTGATGCATATATCTACTACTAACCTTTTGGTCCTTCATTGTCAAGAGCTAAAGAAGAATGAGAAGGGTGAAGATAGTCTATAAAAGTTTGAAGATATGTACAAGTTCCTCTCTAAGGACTGGGGTTCTCTAATCTTTCAAGTTGTTGTTGTGTTTCTAGTTTTTTTCTCTTGCTAGACTTTGGTCTTCTTTTTTTGTTTTTGTGTTGTTAATGTTTTTTTTTCTAACCTATTCAAGGTTGATTTTTATTTTCCCTTTGGGGCTTTATTTGTAAAGAGCTCAAGACCCTAGTTTCCTACTTACCTTAATCAAAAACATCTCAATCTTCTTCAATTTAATTTTTCATTGTTCTTATTTATAGATACACATAGAGTAAGAACATACACTTTTTTATATATTGACCTATCTTGGCTATCATGGAGGTAGAAATAAAAAAGAAGGGAATTGACTGATCCCCAAACAACCCAATCATTTTTCATCTTCTTTATTCTTGCAATTATTTTGAGAGAACTCAACCATAAAAAGGTTTGTAAGTGATTTCTTGTTTGTAAATTTATTACTATTATTTATTTAAATCATTTAAATCTTAGCTTATTTATTTATATTTTATTAAATAGTATTTGTTGGTGTGTTCTTTATTTCTAATTTTGTAGGTTACCTTAATAACAAGGTCAATTTTTCACTATTTTTAGGTGCTTTTCCATACTCCATTCATACCGAATGACAAAGCAACATGTATGCATTTGTGACATGATGGAATCCTAGGAAATGACTTCCATATTCTAACTTAGGTTCCCTATTATTCATAATTTTAATTGCTATAGTTAAAAGGTTATAATTATTTTTTTGCCAAATAGATATTTTCACCAAGTTATTTCTCTTACGAATTTCACTTAGTTAATTTTATAATTTTAGAAAAGGACAGTCAACTTAGCTTTAAGTAGGCCTAAATTTGTTGATTCATCCTAGTGTAATTGATGAGAATACTCTCAAAGGAACTTAGCTTCCTTTCATTATAGTCAATTTTCATTAGGAACTTTATTTTATAAATGGTTCATACATTGTGTTGAAAGAGCAACAAACTAATTCTCAATCTACTATTTTATGAAATGCAATCTCCTATTTTGAGTTATTGAAATTATCTTTTACAGTTGCATATAATTTTCCAGTTATCTAAATTCCATGTCCCCTCATGAAACTACATTGATCTTACAACTATGCTATCCACATAGTCAAGACCTGGTAGAAAGGAGCATTGAGGTAGTTCTCACTACTTTTCAAGAGAGGCAATAAACCCTTATTGCCTAGCATGTTGTGCATGACTAAAATCACCCACAACATCCCCATTGGGACTGCTCATGAATCATGGTGGCATTATGGAGTGTGTTTTTGGATCCAATATTTCTTCTTAGCTTATTACCTTGTAACCATTACTTTTGAGAAAGTTGTAACTATTATTTAGTCATGGTGTAATTGTTGGTAAAGGTTTGTTGTACACCTTTTATAATAATGTTAATAATATAAAAATAAATATAAAATTTTGGTGCATCTAGAGATGTGGATACCACATGGATTGGGAACTCTTGGGTATACTTGTATGTTGTATGAAATATTGGGACAAATATTTAATTTGGGTGTCATGTTAGAAAATTATTTCTTATTGGGAATCACTTAGTACAAAAAAATAATTTTGGGTCATGGGTTAGTGAGCTCATGGTTTTGAGGAACATGCTTTATATAATATCATTTAATGGTTTTGTGTAATCTTGTTCTATAAAAGAAAGCACGAGTTGTTGATTTTGACTTGTGTAACCTTGGCTATTGGCTAAGGTTGAATTGAGCATCTTTTGTAGGTTGCATATGTAGAAGCATGGATTGGGGTGTGTGGCTACATGATTCTCATTTTCTTATTCACATACATGAGTACAACTAAATTACATGATACTTTAGAAATCTTATATGGAGACTCTACAAGTGTGTTGTAATCTTGTCCTTGAGATAAAATATTGAGTTTAATGGATGCCTTTGGAGGCTATATTTTTTCATTGAAAAGGTTTTCCTAGGGTACATATGGTGTTATTTTGTGGTATTTTTGTTATTGTTTTGTATTATAGATTTTGAATACATATTTTGTATTGACAATTATGTGGAAATAGTATATTTTTCTATAATTTTATTTTATTTAGTATCAAAGACTAGTTTTAAGTTTTTGGAGGAGACATCTTCTTAATAAATTGTTAACACCTTGTGTGATGATGCAATACAAGGATGGGGGTTTTGTCAAACAACCCATCCAAGCAACCATAACATAAAATGGATTCTCATTCCATAATCATAATCATATGCAAATAAAAATCCAATAGAAAATATTTTCAAATCTTCAATTTCAACAACACATTGAGAAAATCAAATCATCCTTGCAATCCTTCTTGAAACAATCATACAAACAAGAATGCCTTCAACTTATTACAAATTTGATTTACAAGACTCAAAAATCAGCTACAGACATTATCAAAATAGCAACAACATCACCTCTCCAACTTTTGAGCATGGAGAATGGGGCACCCAAATGCTCTCCTTCACACTTCTGCTTGCTTTTTCCACTTTTTTTCCTTCCCAGAGCTTCTAAAACCAGTCACTTTTTTTCCTATCACTACTCCCTCATTCTTATGAATCTTCTAAAACAGTTTCTGGTTTTTATGCGTCTCCTTCCCAAATTTTCAAAACATTTCAATTTTTTCCATTTTTTTATGATATGAGAAAGTTATGTGCAATTTACTGAGATTATGTCTCATAGTTACGACCAAGACAATCTTCCTCTCCCCAAAATTCCATTCAAACCTCTACCTCTTCCATTCTAGCATGGTAATTGATGCAATTGGCCTATTTAATGTTTTTTTCTAGCCAAAATCCAAAAATTTACCCAAAATGATCTCCATTATCTTATTCTAAAACCTCTACTCCTAGGTTCCAAGAACTACCTACAATGATTAATTTCTCCACTCTTCTTTATTCCTAGGAGTTACAAATAAATTTTAAAAAAACAATTTACATAGGGCATGGGACTTTGGCTCCTAAGCATCCAAGCATAATTTTTAATTTGTAACAACATTACAATTTAACTTCAAGGCATATTATTGATTTATGAAAAGGGGTCCCATATGAAAGAGTTGAAGATGAGAAGGGGCAAAAAGTCACATGCTTGCAAACCAACAACAAGCCAAAAATCAAGAAAATAAAATAAATTTATTTTTGGGTGTGTGGGATTGCTTGGTATCCCTAGATTCTCCTCCATCATGTGAGTGTTGTCATATGGATTCTGGTGTTGTCATTGATGGAAACCTAAGTCATTGATCTGGTCCACACTTCATTATTTGTCCATACCAGGAGACAAAGTGAAGAAAAAGGTATCTAACTGAAGTCGAGTTTGTCAATCCATTTGCATTACCAGTTTATCAATTTGAGTTGTGGATCTCAGGGAAGGTTGTTGGGTATCTGGAATATCTTATTCTCAATTTTTGTGTCATCGCATCAATTGGTGTATGAGTTAGGAGATCCGGTTGACTAATTTTTTGTTTAACAGTGCTAAAAGGCCGACTAAGTGAATGTGGCGTGTTGCGGATGTTTGAGGCAAATTTGTTTGGAGTATTTTTGGGTTTAAAGATTTTTTTTTGGGTCCTCACTATGTTGTGGCCAAGTTTAGATGTTTCACATTGAAAATCACTTGTGGATTGAGTCGAATGTTGGAAAAAAATGTATGTTTTATTGAAGCCGACATATGAGTGATTAAATATTTTGTTGCGAATATATATAAGCGATCATTTAGATCATTTTGGAATGTGAATTAAGTGTGTGAAGTGTCATGTGAAATTCAGAAGGATAGCAGAGCGATTATGCATAGTTTCACTTGTGCATAAAAGGAATTTGTGATGTGAATGAAAGCAGACAGAGTAGAAGAGAAGAATTAGACAAGTAGGTTAAAGAATGTGACTGATTATCTTAACCAGAACTATAATCAGGCATTAGTAAATGCTATTCCTTTAGTTCAATTCTTCAAATGGATTTAATTTGAATATTTTGTAAGACGGTGAGTCTTCATTTCTTAGTAGTGAGCTTTAGGCAGTGCGCCTGAATGCATGTGCATTCCCCTTTTGTAAAACACTTATATTTGAGTACTCAAATTATGGATTGACCTCCACCATGGTTTTTCCCCTAACAAATTTTCCACGTAAAAAACCTTGTGTTATGGTGTTGTGGATGATTGCTTTACGTTCTTGCATCTTTCTTTTGGTTTGGTGATGTAAGTAGTTTAAAGATCAGATTAATAAAGTTAAATTTTGCAGAACACTGATTCACCCCCCCTCCCTCTCAGTGTTCCCTGATTCCAACAATTGGTATCAGAGCCTAGTTCCTCGGAAGAATTTTAATATCTTGAGGTGGATCTTGGAATGTAATGGACTTTGGTAGTCTTCAACAATAGTTTTTGGTGGCACTTGATGATCTTGATCAGTCCAAAGCAGAAATTTGGGAATTGAAAGAAAATCTTAAGGATGCTAAGAAATTCTTCAAACATTGAAGGATCAGATTATTAAGTCTAGGGAGAAGAGAAAGGATCTTTGTGATCAGATTAAACAAAAAGAGAGCAAAAGCATGGATGATGTTCACCTAAATCAAACCTTGAAGGAGATAACTAAAGAATGTGAAAAGCTTGCTAGAGACAATGTTGCCCTAAAGCATGAGATGGAATCTATGGTGATGAAGATGACTAAGGAGATTGAAGAGAGAAAGAGGAATGAGGAGAATATTTCTCAGTCCTTAAAAGAAAGATCTGATGAATGCAACATAATTAATGGAGGATTCATTCAGTTGGAGATTGAACTGCAACAATCTAGAAACAATGAAGAAGAGCTTGAAAGACATATTGTTATTCTCAGGGATGAACTTGCTACTACAAATGAATATAAGGAGAAGTTCAAGATTAGCTCAGTTAAGCTTGATGAGCTAACTCAAGGATGGAAGAATGGAAATGACAAGCGAAGTCTTGGATATGAGAAAGGAGAAAGTTTTGGATCTGAACAAAGGAATTTCATGTAAGGAAATCAAATGAACAAAGCAAAAAGGCATCTGGTAAGACAACCTAATGCTCAAAAGTTTAATGGATATTGTTTTTCTTGCAATAAATTTGGTCATATGGTTTCTCAATATAGAAGTAAAATGAAATTGAGTGATCCATCATTCCATGGTCAATGTTTCAATTGCAATAAGTTTGGTCATAAGTCAATTGAATGAAGAAATATGTCAAACAACTATGTCAATAGAAGGAATTTTAAATGTTATACCTGTGGAAGATTTGGGAATATTGCTGACTAGTGCATATCAAGAAGAAATCAATGGAATGACTGATCTAGACAAGGAAATTTTGTGTGTTACAATTGCAACAAATATGCTCACATTGCAAGATTCTACAGAAACAAAAATATGGATGGAAGGGGTCTGGCATACAAAGGCAGAAATACGTAGAAAGATGATAAAGGAAATGGAAAAGTGACTATGGATGAAATAAGAGATCAGATGAAGAAGACATGGGCAAGAAAGAATAAGTCTGATGTAGGAAATAGTTCTATACCATAACCTACTTCTGGTAATTCCTCCGAGAATTGATTTCAGGCCATTGGCCTAGGGGGAGTTTTTTAAGGAAATCATTTTTCCCCTTGTCCATAGTTGGTTCTGGAATGCGTAATATTTTCAACAGTTTTATTAATGATTTACAGATGCATTGTAAAACACTCATAAATAAATTCAAGCAATTGTAGGTCCATAAAAGAATTTTTCTTTCGCTAACTGAGAGAACAGGGTATCTGGAACACCTAGGGCAAAAGCATTTAATACAACAAAAGGTTAGGTGTGCGAGTTATAAAAAGCAAGTTGGAAACCTCATTTTCCATTTTATATCAAAGAAAAGAAGGAGAGCACTCTATAAAAAAAATTTGGATGCGTGAAGATAACTCAACGACGAAACCCTAATTCATCAGGTACTTCAATTGTATTGAGAAATTTCCATTTAATTTGGTGTGCGGTTGAAGAAATTAGAAACAAGACATGAGTACAAAAGGTAAAATTGAACAAATAAAAGGAATGATAAACCTAGATGAGTATAGTAGTGAGAAGATTAGAGTTGTAAGAAACATGTTGTCGCTCAATGAATTGAAATGTCTGAAAGAAGCAAAACACAAAAGCTTGGATATTTGGAGTGAATTCCCCTATTTTGAAAATGCAGAATTCATTAAGTTTATTCTAGACAGATTGAATGATGATATTCTAACTCTGGATAAACCCTACCATATCTCGAAAGAAGTGATTGGAACTATAACTGGGTTATGCAAAGCTGGGGATGTACCGAGAAAGAATTCAATCCAAAATAAAGAAGTCGAAACCCTAACTGGAGTAACTAGAGATCAAAGGGCATTAATAATCTCAACAATCAGAGATTCAATGATAAGATACATTGTGCATGGATTATCTTACAAAATATTTTTCAAAAACAGAGAAGGTGCAACTTTGGTAGGTGTCGTTTTCATTTCACACAAGATGATAATGGAAAATCGAGATTTTGGCCTTTGTGGTTTACTAAAAGATCAACTGATGGAGATCGTACAATTGAAAAAGATGATAGATTACTCTTTCAAGTTTGGTACTTTGGTTATATGTCTTGTGATTTATTTTTTGAATTGCTTACCACTGAACACCAACGTAATATGGGAAGAGAGTGAACCAGTTTGCAAGCAAATTTACATACACTCTAATAATTTAGAAAACTGTGATCAAGTATATGAAAGTTTGTTTAAAGGCTTGCTAGGAAAGTTTGGCTCAATTGATATTCCCCTTCTGGTAAGGGCACTTGAAGTTGATTCCTCCTCTGGTGAGATGGAGAGAAAGAAGAAAAGAGAAAAATAAATTGTTGTTTGTACTCATCCAACATGCAAGACTCCAAGAGTTGAAGGGAAAGGAAAAGAACAAGTGATTGTAGATATAAAAGATGAGGAATCTGATAAGGAAACTGAGGACACCCAAATAAAAGAACTGGAACAAGAAAAGGAAATGACAAAAGAAAGTGAAGAAGAAGGTGATTTAACCAAAGAAGAGCTATTGCATATTATTCATGAGGAAGATGGAATGCAAAAAATTGCAAAAATATGGTCTATCAAACCTTCATATGAGCAAGACATGATTTTGAACACATTAAGTGCTCATCTTGTGCACAACCATATTAAATTAGAGAGTTTACAGAATACGTTGCCAGAAGAGATGATTGATTGCATCAAGGAAATCATGGACTCTGAGTCTCAGAACAAGGAAGAAGAAGAAGTAATTTTACACTTGAAGAAGCAGTACAGATTATCACTCACCAAGCTAAAAAGGCACATGAATCAGCTAAGGCAATTCATAAACATAGCCAACAACATCTACAACTATTGTCTTCATTGGCCTCATGCAATCAACAAGTATAAATAAAAGTCGGAACAAATTGAAACAAAGTTGAACAGTATTGGACAAGACTTTAACATGTTTCAAGATCAAGGTGGTGCAATTAAGAAAAGGATTCAAGAATTATAGACAAAGCATACAAATTTTCAAAACACCAGAAACAAGATTGTTGATAACCTTTTAGAAAGTGAAGGACATAATAGAATGCAGACTGGAACAATTGATTGAGATACTGAGGAAAGGAGAGATATTAGAAGAAGCCATCACCATTCTGGAATCCCTCATCAAGATTATCAACCGGACATCTGAAAACAACAACATGATCATAATCACCGGGATTCCAGTAGAAGCATGGAAGAAGTTTTTTCTGGAGATGAAGGAGAAATACAAAATAATCTTCTAACACAAGTAGTAGTTGTATTTCTTCAAAATTTTGAACCAGTTTTAAATAAGTTTTTGGTTACTTTTTTTTGAGTTTTTTCATTGATGTCAAAGGAGGAGAGAGAGCAGTGAAAAATGCCTTATCAAACTTAGGGGGAGTTGTGTCAGCTATGACTTTTTAAAGTCTTGAAGGATTGTAGTATATTGGTTCTGACACTTAGTCATTGATCTGGTCCACACTTCAGTATTTGTCCATATTGGGAGACAAAGTGAAGAACAGGGTATTTGACTGAAGTCGAGTTTGTCAATCCATTTGCATTACCAGTTTATCAATTTGAGTTGTGGATCTCAGGGAATGTCGTTGGGTATCTGGAATATCTTATTCTTGAGTTTTGTGTCACCGCATCAATTGGTGTACGAGTTAGGAGATCCGATTGACTAATTTTTTGTTTATTAGTGTTAAAAGGTCGACTAATTGAATGTGCCATGTTGCGAATGTTCGAGGCAAAATTGTTTGGAGTTTTTTCAAGTTTGAGGATTTTTTTTTAGGTCCTCACTATGTTGTGACAGACTTTGGATGGTGCACATTGAAAATCACTTGTGGATTGAGCCGACGGTTGGAAAACATTTTATCTTTTATTGAAGCCGACATATGAGTGATTAAATCTTTTGTTGCGGATATATATTGTAGACATCCAAATTTGACCACTTCCACATGGTCATAATCCCATCATTTATTCGTCTAATCCATCTATATTAATTAAATGACACATTTAATTAATATTGTCTCATTTCCCTAAGGTTCCCAAAAGTATTTAAATAAATACTTTATCCTTCACCACTTCATCTCTAAATTAAATAAATGCAATCAATTTATTTAATTTAGTCAATTGTCCTTTTTAATTCATTACTTCTCTCTCTTTGTCAACATCCTTCATAACCTTTTCACTAATGTGGGTTAATTTAATTAATCCTCCATTAAGATGTGTATATCCTTAATTAGGATTAATGTCACATCTTTCATAACTTGCCACGTGCCCCTAATCATCATTAATTAATCCAATCACCTGTTTGCACAATCCTAATCCTAATCACTTACCCCTTTTGACATGTCCTTAAATTAGCCTTCTTGGTAATTACCTTTTTTCGGTTGACCTCTTCCCCATGTGAATTAAAAATTCACACGTATTCCCCCCATGCATTTGTCTTCCCCATGAAATCTCATATGTCACATCGTACCCAAAGGACAAAGACCTCTTTTAGAGGAATCTTATTTTACCTTTTGGTCTCTCCCAAAACGTGAATTAAAAATACACTTTTATTTCTTCAAGGCCTTTCCCATTCCCCATGTTGACAAGGGATTACTTTCTAAAAGTCATCAATTGTCACTTTCAGCCCCATATGGGGCCAAGGAATAACTTTTTTGGGAAATCCTCTCCCATTCCAAGGTACTTGCAAGTACCTTAGGACCACATGGCCTCTTCCATGTCATGTGTACCCTTTTCCATCTCACCTTGTCATTTGGATAACTCACCCGCCACATGTCAAGATGTGAGGGCTTGTGAGTCCTCAACTCACCACAACCCTCCATCTTGTCCATGATGGCTCAATCTAGACCGTTGAAACTTCTAAAGGATTTAATTTTCTCTATAAATACCCCCCTCTTCCTTCATTAAAAGATCTTGCATCTTCTAGTTAGAGATTCATTACATGCATACCAAACTTTTGCCCTCAAGTCTTTCAAGCCATTTAAGCCATTTGTTGCAACCTTCATAGCATTTGCATTTTCATCTACCACCATTATCACATCCACCCACCTCCATTAGTCACTCATCTACCATCATTATTGCAAGTTACCAATCCAAGGAGCACACATCAAAGCGATATTAGGGGCCAACCAAAGGATCGATTCGAGACAAGGTATAATCATTTTGTTCATCTTTGTCTTGCTTTGTTTTGAATCCAACTAGGCTAATTGTTTGAGGTGTTAGGTGTTTTTGTGTTTTTCTTGTATTCTAGTTTGTTTTGCACTTTAGATTAGCACACTTTTTCCCCTTCACATTTTTGGCACACCCGGTGGGACCCACGTCATGGGTTTTTTTGTACTAATAGTTGTTGTTTTCTTTTAAGATTTTGCAGATATTGACACAGAGGGGCGGCCTTGCCCACTTTTTGGGCGGCCCTGACCTAGAGGGGTGGCCCTGCTCTAGCAACATAATTTTTTTGCTGCTGTTTTTCATCATTTTCTAACTATTTTTCTTGCAGGATCATTGTTTGGGTGGCCTTGACCTAAGGGGGCGGCCCTGCCCTAGCGACAAACTTTTTTGCTGTTGTTTTTAATCATTTTTTGACTGTTTTTCTTGTAGGATCACTATTTGGGCGACCCTAACCTAGAGGAGCGATCCTGCCCTAGCAGCAGACTTGTCTTTTGTTGTTTTTCATCATTTTCTAACTATTTTTGTTTGCAGGTTCACTATTTAGGCGGCCCTGACCTGGAGGGGTGGCCCTGCCTTAGCAACAAACTTTTTTGCTGCTATTTTTCATCATTTTCTGACTGTTTTGCTTACAAGATCACTATTTGGGCAGCCCTGACCTGGAGGGGCGACCCTGCCCTAGTAGCAGACTTTTTTGTTGTTATTTTTCATTATTTTCTTACTATTTTTCTTGTGAGATCGTTGTTTGGGAAGCCCTGACCTAGAGGGGTGGCCTTGCCCTAACAACAGACTTTTTTGTTGTTATTTTTCATCATTTACTGACTATTTTTATTTACAGGTTCACTGTTTGGGCGGCCCTGACCTAAAGGGGTGGCCCTGACCTAGCAGCAGACTTTTATGTTGTTTTTTTATCATTTTCTAACTCTATTTTCTGCAGGATCCCTGTTTGGGCGGCCCTGACCTAGAGGGGTAGTCCTGACCTAGCAGTAGACTTTTCTGCTACTGTTTCTCATCATTTTATGATGACTATTTCTTGCAGGTTCACAAAGTCCGCTTGTCAAAGACAAAAAATGAAACTACTGATAAGTGTTTTCTGGTGGAAAAATTATGTTCAATTAGCCTTATCTTTTCGTTTTTCTTAAAATAGGAACATAGGATTAATTAAAGGGTCAATGAATTTGCTTGTTGTATTTGGAGTGGACTATTGAGGTATCCAGTCCCCTTGTGCCATTTGGCAATCCTAGGTGAAGAGAAATCGTAGTCCACTTAGTTCTTTTTAGCCCCTTTTTCATTTTATTAGTGGGACCTGCTTGGGGATTTCATCACCCTAAGGGACGATTTCAACTACGTGTTACTGACAAGGTTTATAAAGGGGGGAGGTGAAAGTTGTACCTCAATCCAATTGCATCATAATAGGTGGAGCATCAAAGATAGGGTGATACCTAGATAGATAAGAAGAATTGGTCTAAGCTCCCAGTCTCTCGCTGGTTGCTCCCGACTCACGCTTGTGACAGATTGGTGTTCATGGTTGTGCCCCACGTACCGTGTGTATATCGGGGATGCCACTAGTGAAATTTTTAGGCCTAGATAGAGGACCATGTTTGCCATACCTTAACACTAAAATTATGCTTGTGTTACTTGAAGTGTCTTCTTATGAACAACCAGTACTTGTCAGTCAGTTTTGGCCTTTCACTTGTTGTTTTTCATCCTTTGTCATCACTATTTTTGACTAAGTTTGGTTCAAACCATTGTACAAAGGTGGACTTTCCCTTTAAAGGTGGCTTTGACCTCTGTTTGGGTGGCCTTTCCCCCTATTTCAACTATTGTTTACCCTGTTTGAGTCAAAATTTGGCTAAGTCTTTCCTATTTGGGCGGCCTTGACCACTGTTTGGGTGGACCTAACCTTTTGTTTGGGTGGCCCTGACCTCTAGGGGTAGCCTTGACCTCTATTTGGGTGGCCTTGACCTAAAGGGGTGGACCTGACCTCTGAAACAACCCTTTTCAGCCTTCGTTCATTAGCTATTACCCTGTCCCCAGAACCTATTTCCCTATTCTTAGTATTGTTCCCTTGTCTAGGGTACCCGATTGCCCATCCCGACCATTTTTTCGTCCATTCTAAATATCCATTTGTTCGTTCTGACCATCATTCCTCTTTTTCAACCAACTGTTCACCCGGTCCAAGAAGCTATTTGCGTGTTCTGAGTGGTCGTTTCCCCGTTTCAAGCATCCATCAACATTTTTCAAAAGTCATCGTTTCATCGACTAAAACACATAGGTGTTTCTTAGAACATCACTAGTGTCCATATCTATCATCAAATCATTCATCCCAATCATCTAGGCTTCGTTTTGAGGAATTTGATTTTTATGTCGAAACTTTTGAAGGCCATACCTTTTGACTCGGATGTGGGTTTTGGCTGAAATTTTACGGGTGGTTGTGTTATGAGGTGGCATGTGGATTCTCAATCGACCATGCGTTGGTTGGACCTCGTTCTGTCATATTTTTGGGGCCTCAAACTTTCATTTTGACCCTCAAAATTAGAATTTAGTGTTTTTTTTTAGTTTTTGAAAAATCATTTTCGTTAATAACTCGGAATGCATGTCTCAAATTTGGGATGTTAGTTGGAAATTCATCCTATCTTAGTATTGGTTTTTTTTTTGGAAAAAAACTGGACTCTCAAAGGTATGCCTATGAAATTTCCTAAAATGGCAAAATTTGAAAAAAATTGAAAACTGCCAAATATGGCAAAAATCTGATTGTCAACACCTTACGTCCTCTAGTTAAAACCCTTGAACTTGGTTTCGAATCAATCCTATCATATCCTCCAATCCAATCCCAATCTAAGCCTTAATCCCATCATCCTAATGTGAGCTTTAATCTAATCCTAATCTAAGCTTTCATCCAACCCAAATCTGAGCTTTAACACGATCCTGCTTCAAGAAGTTGTTCACCCGTTTCGGGAACTCGTTTTCCCATTCTGAGCACTATTCCACAGCCTCCTACATTTTTTCACTCGTTTTGAGTGGTCTTTTGTCCGTTTTGTAAATCCAACTACCCATTCTGGAAGTCAGCTTTATCTGAGACCCTGTTTGGGTCCGTTTTGGTGTCTGTTCGACCATTTTTTGGACCCGTTCCTCACCCCTTGTCTTCGCCGACCTTGCCCTTGTCTTGGGCTGCCTTTCCCTCCAAAGGGGTGGCCCTACCCTAAAAAAGAGATGAAACAACCTTTCTCTAGACCACGTTCAACCATTTTTCAAACCTGTTCCTCATCATTCTTGAGTTGGGCGACCTTGCCCTCCAAAGGGGCAGCCTTGACCTCGAAAGGGGTGGCCTTGATCTAAAGGGGTGGCCTTTCCCTCCGAAAAAACCTTTTGCAAGACCCCATTCAGTTGTTTTTGGACCTTTTCCTCATCATTCTTGGTTTGGGTGGCCCTGCCCTCCAAAGGGGCAGCCTTGCCCTCAAAAGGGGTGGCCTTGACCTAAAGGGGCGGCTCTGCCCTCTGAAACAGCCTTTTTTGATACCCCATTCAGCCATTTTTGGATCTGTTCCTCATCATTCTTGGTTTGGGTGGTCTTTCCCTCCAAGGGGGCTGCCTTTCCCTCCAAAGGGGCGGCCTTGTCCTTAAAAGGGGTGGCCTTGACTTAAAAGGATGACCTTGCCATCTGAAACAACCGTTTTCAAGACATTGTTCGATCATTTTTGGACCTGTTCCTCATTATTCTTGATTTGGGTGGCCTTTCCCTCCAAAGAGGTGACCTTGACCTAAGTTTGGGTGGCCTTGACCTAAAGTGGTGGCCCTACCCTTTGAAACAACATTTTAAGCTTTCGTTAGCCATTACCCTGCTCCAGGAGTCTATTTTCTAGTTTTGAGTGTTGTTCCCTTGTCTGAAGTACCCATTTACCCAAGCCAACCATCCGTCCATCTATTCTGAGTATTCATTTTCTCATTATGAGCAATCGTTCCTTCTTTTTGACCAGCTGTCCACCCGTTTCGAGAAGTCGTTCACCCATTCTGGCAACCTATTTTCCCATTTTGAGTGTCGTTCTCCTGCTTCAGGCATCTATTCACCCATTCTGAGTATCTATCTACCTATTTCAAGTGTCGATCATTATGAACATCTGCTCCTATGGCATCCCATCATCTGAATCTGAGCTTTAATCCAATATCCCAACTTGAGATTTATTCCACCTACATCTTCTTCCAATCCATCCTATTTATCATTCCATCATTTAGTCCCCTCCATCTTCTCAATTCATATCTATTTTGTAGCCATCATGAATCCTTATCCCCCTCTCACATGACCAATAATAGCAGTCAAGGGGAATCCTAACTACGTTGATGATGATAACGAAAGTCTGGTTGATCATGAAGAGTGTTATATAGATCCCCTTAATAGTATCATTTCTAACAAGCTCTCTCTAATCACCTCCCAAAATCCTACTACTTCTTTGAACTATCCCACCATGCCTTCATTCACATCTAATAACGGTCCTTATGCTACCCTTGACAAGGGATATCCAACATCCTCACCATCGACATATTCATCATGTCCTCCCTCTCAACCTCTATCCTACCCAACATCCATATCCTCCTCTCCTTATCATCATCAACAATCCCAATACCTCTACCTTAATCCCACATCCCAATCTTCACATTTGAATCCAACACTCACGCATTCCTATCATACTCTACCATCCCAAAATTCCTCTTATCCTAATCCACCATCTCAATCTTCCTATCCTAATCCATCATCCATATCCTTCTATGCCAATCCACCATACATGTCTTCCTATGGTAGTTCACCACCTCAATCTTCCTATTCTAATCCAACATCCACACCTTCCTATCACAATCCCCCATCCCAATATCCTCACATTAATTCCACATCTTTCCATCCTAATCCTCCATCCATGTCCTCCTACGCAAATCTACCACCAATATCCTCTTGTCCTAATCCACCATCATCTTCCTACTATTACTCACCATCCCAATCTTCCCAACCTAATCGAACATCTTCATCCTCCTACACCGCTTTATATCTTAATCCTCCATCTAATCATAACCCACCTCATCCCCCAACCACTCCTAGTCCTCCATCTAGTCCCATTCCTAATTCACCCATCCACTCATCTCATCCTCCAATCCCTAACCCTGATCCTCCATCTCCTCCTAGTCCTCCATCCAATCCCATCCACTCATCTAATCATAATCCTCCATCTAATCCACCCATTCACTCATCTAATCCTCCAATCCCTAACCCTCATCCTCCATCTCCTCCTAGTCCTCCATCCAATCCCATCCCCGCATCTAATCCTAATCCACCAATCCCCAATCCTCCATCCATCCCCATCACCCCACCTAATCCTACATCCCTTCCAAATGTCGTCCAAGGACTCATGACAAAAGAGACATCCTTGAATCCACATCTTGATGTTGTGAAATAATGCCCTCCCACTCTATCATGTACAGTCACTAGATATGAGGCTCTCCTCTATCCTACACCTATCACTCCCATTACCCCACCTTCTACTCCTACCACCACTAAAACCATTGAAGCCACCCAAATCCAATCTACTCCCCCTAGTCTAAATACCACCAAAGTCCAATCCTATGACCTTCGTGAATCCTTCATCCTCTTATCTCCCCCGATTGAGGAGTCCCTCCAACACTCTTCCATCATCATACATCCCACACAAGATGAGTCATTCCAAGAGCTTGATCCAAAGCATACAAGCATATCCCCTCCAAATCAAGATCCTTCCATCCCATCTACTCCATCTCAAGAACATAGTCTTTTGTCCATTTCATCTCATGATCCATATCCTCAAACAAGTCATGATCCTATCCTCCCATCCACCCCATCTCAAGATCACACTAGATCATCCACTCCATCCCATTATCCCCTTTGCATTCAAGATCCAATCACTCCATCTCATGAGCCCTTATCATCCACTACCATAGATCCAGATCCTATCATACTCCCTAATTCCTCTCTCGATCCCTTATCACCTCCTCCTCCCAATCAGGATGCTGCTCTCCCCTCATCTCCATCTCACAATCCTCCATCATTGCCTTCCATTCCAACACCACTTTTTTATCACCTTGGTAACATTACATGTGTCCATGGTGGTCTTCTTGTGGAAGAAAAACAAAGTATAGGCACCACCTTTCCTCCTTCACCTCCTGACGGACTCGCATCATGCCTCCAATAGAATAAATATTCTACTTTAGAACAAATTCTCACAAACATGAACTATCAAGGAAAAGGTTTAGGCCTTCATGAGCAAGGTAGTTTAGATCCCATCCAAGTCAAAGAACATCCAGGTACACAAGGTATTTGATATATCTCCCAAGAATCACACTCCAAAAATTTTGGTACAACCTCCAGACATCCTAAACGATCCTCTTCCAAAGGAATGAGAGGCACTTCCCATCGCTCCACAAAATCATTTGTTGCCATCCCTCCTCCTCCATCATATTACCTCAAAACAACTATTCATCTTCCTACTTCATCCTCTAAGTCCATTCTGGGTCCTTATGTCCCTCCATCCACCATCATTCAGCTGCCATCCACTACATCTACTTTGGGTCCTTATATCCCTCCATCACACTTCACACATCCTCCATATACATAGTCTATTTTGGGTCCTTATATCCCAAAATCAGCCCCTCCATCCTATCCTATCCCTAGCACGCATCCCAAGAATCCTAAATTCATAACTCCTAATTAGGATCAATAAAGGCACCCCTCCATGCATGTTATCTTGTATCCTCCATCCACACATCCTCGTCAAAAGACTACAACTATCCTTCCATCTGCATATTCTCCACATCATCCATCTCCTCCTACCCATCCCATTGCTACTACAAGCACTTTGGATGCCAAAGTAAAAATGCATAAATCCGAACATCCACATGAATCTAAAGCTCCTCATGTTCCCTTCAAAAGACATGTTGATGAAAAGAAAAATTAAATCCAAAATCCAAATTACTCCAAAAGGTCACCAAGGCCCACCAAAGAAAAAATCAAAACCATGTCGATCCCAAAGAAAAAAGAGGCTATGCCTTCAAATGAAAAATCCATAATGACATCCAAAGTTGCTAATCCACCAAAAAATCATTCACATCCTCCATCCCCTAAATCTGTTTTGGGTCCTTATGCCCTAAAATTCATTATCTCAACTCCTCCATTATCACCACACTCTCCATCCATTCATCCTCCTATCATTTTCCATCCCCCACATGTGTCAATGTTGGTCTTGAACACCTTCCCCCATCACACATCCACTCCATCATTCCATCCATACACTTTCCAACATCCCATCCACTATCCTCCATATCTACCCCATCAAATACCTTTAATCCATTTGCTTGCATAATCCACCCATTCTCATAAGGTTGTACCAACATCCGAATAGTCACTTTACACATGGGCTCTTCTTTACCTCATATAGAACTTGATGCTTGAGTCCTTCATCCATCCACTTTATCATATGTCTTATGAATCCATTTATCCATTCATCCCTATCCTTATCCATCTCCATCCATATTTCTGTCTAACAAGTCCCAAAAAGTCAGAAAAAGAGAAAAAGAGAAAAAGAGAAAAACACAAAGAAAAAAAGAAAATAATAAAGAGAAAATCATTCGTCCAATGGTGAAAACTTAGCAAACAAGCGCCTTGGATAAGTAACATGATGAAAACTTGGTAAACAGGCGTCATGCGTAAATCCTCCATCTAGTCTAATTCCACAATTGGGGGAAACTTCTACCTATGCATCCCCTTCCTCCATTTGCCTATCTTCCACATCCTATCCATCATATCCCATTTGTATCTAGTCCCTCCATCTTCCTTGTGATCCTGACGTCGATAGGGGCACATCTATATACATGCTTTGGAAATCTCTTGGCATACATTCCCCTCGTTCATTTGTCACCATATCCTTCATCATCCATCCATCATGCCAACACCCATATCCCTCCCTTACCCATATCTCTTATCTATGTCCATCTTACTCCCTTATCCATCCATCTTGCTATCCCCCTTGCCTCATCACGCATGACACATCTAGAGTGGGGGCATCTCCTTATTTATGATGGAGTCCTTGGAGACATCATCCATCCATCCCTCCATGTAATCCTTTCCATCTCCCCATCCTTCCCATCCTTATCGCCTCCATCTACCAAATCCTTATCTTCCTATACTCTCATCCACTAGTCCTTTTTCGTCTTTTCATCCTTATCTACCTATCCCTCTATCTAAACATCCCGTCCATATCCCTATGCTTATCTTCCTCTCCATCTTCCCAACTTCAATTCCCTCTATCCACCCATCCTCGCATCTTCCTTTCTCCCCATCTTTATCAATCCATCCATTTATCTTTATTTTCCTCCTCTCTCATAATCCCTTATCATTGGTATCTAGCTAAAGGCTACCCCCATGCAATCCAATGCCATCCATCCTACTATCTCCTCACTTTTCATCCCTCATCCATCCATCGTTTCATCGTCCCAATTCATCTTCTGATGATCTGGATAACTATCCCCTCCCTCAGCTTCACATAACCCACATCCAACATATCACCCATCCTATCTGCACAGCCTATCATATTGGCTCCATGCTTTTATCAATTTATCATGGTCCCCTCATCATCCCTTATCCGTTGTTTTTCATTGGTCTTGTGTTGAACTACGTTGCCCCTGCGCTTTCACGTAGGCAAGGTCGATCATTTAATCCGCCCCTGAGGTTCTATCTTTTCCTTTGTCCTGTCATCTTTCATCATTTATCTTTGGCCTTGTATCAAACTGCGTTTCCCCTATGCTTTCACATAGGCAAGGTCGATCATTTGATTCTACCCCCAGGGAATTTGTCTGGTCTGCATCCTCCATCATGTTCTTCATTGTCCTCTCTCCACTTTTATCCATGGTCTCTTATCGAACTATGAAGGCTATGCACTTTCACGTAGGCAAGGCTAATCTTTGATCAACCCTCGAGCCCTTAGGTCTTTAGCGTTTTGTTGTATTGTCATCCTATCATCCTGTCATCTTGTCATGTCATCAAGTATGTCCCTATCCTAGCTGGTGCTTCAAAAACAAAGGACATTAGTCTCATGAGATCCAATCAGTTTCAGATATCTCACGTCATGTCGATCAACCAATCTATTTCACCATCTATAGTCTCAACAAGGTTTATCCTTCCTAACAGACCTCATCAACCCCATCCATCATCTTGATCTGATGGCAAAGGATGTTTTTAAATTGATTGCAATATTTTGATGCTTTTGGTTTTTGTTTATCATTTGATATCCCTATCATCACTTGTCAAGGCCGCCATGATCTATCATATTATGGTGTTTTTCCTAGTTAACATAGGAGCATATATTGATTTTTATTTTGTTTGATATCTTCTTGGTTGCCCATGTCGTACCCACCAAGACCCATGTGGTCTTGCATTACACTGGGGCATCCTTCTATGCTTGTGGTTATCCCAATACCTCGCCCAACTAAATTCATTGTGACTTTGGGGTATTGGGATCACCTTCTTGTTTGTTGTGTTTGCTTATGCATTCGACACTAATCTTCCTTGGTTCTGCGTACCATGGTGCCTGGTGTCTTATGCTATAGCAAAAATCAGTGCTCCAAAAATGAAAACTTGCATTGCATTGCATCTTTGCCTCCATCTTCATTCATCTCACATCTCCATCTAATCCTAATCCATTCCATCTAGCACAAATCATCTAATCCCATCTTTGGTCTTGTTCTCTACTTTGCTACAAACCTTGACCCAATCATCATCATCATCATCATCGGGATGTATCTTTCCCTATCCTTTTGTGTTGTTTTCAGATGTATCCTCCCCTCATCAACAACACTATCATCATCATCATCAATGGGATGTATCATTCCCTATCCTTGTGTTGTTTTGGGATGTATCCTTCCCTCATCAACAACACTCTCATCAGGTTGTATCTTTCCCTATCCTTGTGTTGTTCTAGGATATATCCTTCCCTCATCAACAACACTCCATCGACTATCAATCCATCATGGTTTGTTGCTTGACTGGGGCAACATCATATTTGTCCTTGAATCCATTTGTGCTTACCTTTATCTATTTATAACACCCTCCTCTATCATCCATCATTTTGCATCATCTTCCCCATCTACCCTTGCATTCTCTCATCCATTTCAAGAGCACATCCGTGTTCTTTTGAACCCGCATGTCCTCTCGAGGGGGAATCCTAATCCCTAATCTTCTTCATCTTCACTCCCATCATCTTTCCTCCTAATCACTCCTTGAATGACTGAGGCATCTTCATTAATATAACCATCCTCTTTTAAGTGCTATATTTTAATTTTCTTTGAAATGATGCTACTTCGTAAAACCATCTCAAAGAGGGGAAAAATGTAGACATCCAAATTTGACCACTTCCACATGGTCATAATCCCATCATTTATTTGTCTAATCCATCTATATTAATTAAATGACACATTTAATTAATATTTTTCCCTTTGCCTAAGGTTCCTAAAAATATTTAAATAAATACTTTATCCTTCACCACTTCATCTCTAGATTAAATAAATGCAATCAATTTATTTAATTTAGTCAATTGTCCTTTTTAATTCATTATTTATCTCTCCTTGTCAAATTCCTTCATAACCTTTTCACTAATCTGGGTTAATTTAATTAATCCTTCATTAAGATGTGTATATCCTTAAATAGGATTAATGTCACATCCTCCATAACTTGCCACTTGCCCCTAATCATCATTAATTAATCTAATCACCTGTTTGCACAATCCTAATCCTAATCACTTACCCCTTTTGACATGTCCTTAAATCAACCTTCTTGGTACTTACCTTTTTTGGGTTGACCTCTTCCCCATGTGAATTAAAAATTCACACTTACTCCCCCCATGCATTTGTCTTCCCCATGACATCTCATATGCCATATCGTACCCAAAGGACAAAGACCTCTTTTAGAGGAATCTTATTTTAACCTTTGGTCTCTCCCAAAAAGTGGATTAAAAATACACTTTTATTTCTTCAAGGCCTTTCCCATTCCCCATGTTGACAAGGGATTAATTTCTAATAGAAAGTCATCACTTATCACTTTCAGCCCCATATGGGGCCAAGGAATAACTTTTTTGGGAAATCCTCTCCCATTCCAAGGTACTTGCAAGTACCTTGGGACCACATGGCCTCTTCCATGTCATTTGTACCCTTTATCATCTCACCTTGTCCTTTGGACAACTCACCCACCACATGTCAAGATGTGAGGGCTTGTGAGTCCTCAACTCACCACAGCCCTCCATCTTGGCCATGGTGGCTCAATCTGGACCGTTTAATTTTCTAAGGGATTTAATTTTATGTTTAAATACCCCCCTCTTCCTTCATTAAAAAATTTTGCATCTTCTAGTTAGAGATTCATTACATGCATACCAAACTTCTTCCCTCAAGCCTTTCAAGCCATTAAAGCCATTTGTTGCAACCTTCATAGCATTTGCATTTTTATCTACCACCATTATCACATCCACCCACCTCCATTAGTCACTCATCTACCATCATTATTGCAAGTTACCAATCCAAGGAGCACACATCAAAGTGATATTAAGGGCCAATGAAAGGATCGATTCGAGACAAGGTATAATCATTTTGTTCATCTTTGTCTTGCTTTGTTTTGAATCCAACTAGGATAATTGTTTGAGGTGTTAGGTGTTTCTATGCTTTTCTTGTATTCTAGTTTGTTTTACACTTTAGATTAGCACACTTTTCCCCCTTCACATTTATAAACAATCATTTAGATCATTTTGGAATGTGAATTAAGTGTGTGAAGTGTGATACAAAATTTAGAAGGATAACAGAGCGATTATGAACATTTTCACTTGTGCATAAAAGGGATTTGTGATGCAAATGAAAGCAGACAGAGCAGAAGAGCAGAATTAGACAAGCAAGTCAAAGAATGCAACTGATGATCTTAACTAGAACTGTAATCAGGCAATAGTAGATTCTATTCCTTCAGTTCAATTCTTCAAATGGATTTAATCTGAATATCCTATAAGACAGTGAGTCTTCATTTCTAAGCAGTGAGCTCCACGGTGGTTTTTCCCCGAATAAGACAGTGAGTCTTGATTTCTAAGCAGTGAACTCTAGATAAAATTGAGTTTTTTAGGGTTTAAAAGAATCTTGTTATCTCATGTCTATACAAGTGTATAAATCCATATGGTCATATAGATTATGCATATTATATACATTTCCATAGTCTACAATATAGTTACTATTAGATTTATGGTATTTTCTATTAAATATTATTGACTACATCATCTTTTGTGTTTATAGAGAAGGGTGATTTGCTACTCATGAGTCTCTTTATTCTCAAGAGATTCCCAAGGGGAAAACTGCCCTAAACTACCTCAGGGAACAAAGTGAGAGTTTCAAAATCAGAAAGAGTAAATCATAGAGGTTTTATGGATGAACTGATGAGGTCTCAGCCAAAGGATGATATCGCAGAATGAGGACGACAACGCGACGCGCTAGAGTCCTAAAGGTGCGCTGGCGTCTTGTACAGACCAAAAACTAATTTTATCACAGAAAACAACAAAGCGACTACTAACAATTCAATTACTAAGAACTTCCAAAATACGAGAAAGTAACAGAAAGTAATAGAATTGAGAATAAAGTAAAGTAAATGATTAAAGTAAGAGAATAAGAGATAGAAACTTCTCATAGCAACCCAAGTTATGATGCCTCCATTATATGAATATATTCAATACTTGCATTTGTAAAATATGAAGAAAATGTTGGAGCTGTATAGGGGTTTGCCTTAGTCAAACCCTCATTTTGGTGTTCCCACCTCCATAGACATCCAAATAGATAGAGAAATATAATAGGAATGAAATGAATGCAAGAGTGATAAAATCAATCCCCGCTCGAGGAGGAGAACCCATATCAAAAAATATAGATGCAATAGGTAGTGGATGTGTCAAATCCCAAGATGCTCACAAACACAAGACAATGGAGGTATTAGTTGCAAGGCTTAAGGAAGCCAAAGAGAGAGAGAGAGAGACCAATAGTTGCAAGATACAAGAGAGCTACAAAGAGTGTTGCAAGGATGTGAGATTGTTGTTGTAGCAATTTGTAAAGAGTTGTGCAATCAAGATAACAAGAGAAATATGGGAGAATGTCCAAGATAGAAGCCCAAAGGGAGAAGAAGAACAAATGAATTGAAAAGACAGGTTTTAAAGAGGGAAAGAAGCCTCTCGAGCTATTATAAGGCGTCCTAAGCTGTTACCACTGACAAAACTTGTTGACAAGTGGAAAACATGCTCGAAAATAGTCGTTTGAATGTTGAAACTGTATAGGAGCGAATTTTCACCCTTTAGGCGAATTCCCCTTTCACATACCCTCACCTTAGAAAATCAAATCTGAAGGTGAAATTCCACATGACCTACCTACTTTCCATCCACTTGGCATTCATCTTGTGTGTTGGTGAGAGAATATTTGTTGAGGATGAAAGCATAGAGAGCAGGCATCTACGCAACGTGTTGTCATCCCTGATGGATTCTTGCGTTTGAATTTGGTAGAGGTGTTACACACTCAATTGGGGCTGAATTGTATCATCCCTCTTTGACTAGCCAACCCAAAAATACCTTATTCCCTCTCAACCCACCTTCAAAAAACATTCACTTTCACTTCATTTTAGCCTCTAGCATCTCTCTTGAACTCTCTTAGCATTTCCACTTCACTCTTTCACTCTCAAGCAACATTCTAGCACTCCATTATAGCAACTTTGAAGCTCCATCAACTCCACATTGCAAGTGTGAGGCAAGTTCATACGTGTGGGATTGGAGTCTTACAAAACCTCCCTTCATCACTGTTGTGGTTGTGGTGACTTTTCCAAGTCCATACCTTTCTTTCTTCTCCATTGGCTAGTGAGCTTTTGGGAGGAGGTGGTATTGCTTCACTCCTCTCCTTTGTGATTTCATAGAGTAGCATAGTATTGTTTTGTAGTGTTAATTGAAATCTTTACTTTCTTTTTTCCTTTATCATACTATTCCATTTTGTTTCTATTTGGTTGTCCATTGAGGTGGAAACACCAAAATAGGCATCTGACTGAGGTAGACCCCTATACAGCCCCAACAATTTTCCCTCTTTCTTGTGCGTAGGTAGATACATACATGCGGAGCTAGCTGGTGAACTAGCATTTATGTGATTTAATCTTTGTCACTTTAATCTTTATTTACTTGCTCCATTATCTACACATTTACTTTTTGTACTTCATTATTTTATCATTTTCATTAAAGTTAACTAGCTAGGTTGTTTAGCCAATTTTTCTGGTATTTTTATATGTCTTATGTTTTCTGGTCGTATAAATGCCAGCATGCCAGAGAGACGCTAGTGTGTCGCACTGTCATCCTAGAATTGTGCTGCCATCCTCAGACAAAGAGTTGGATGAGGTACAATATTGATCATAAAAACCAACTCGCCTAGCCTAATCTAAAACTTGGGTCCGTAGAGTGACAAAAGCACATCATAGTGAGGTAAGTTAGGGCAGCCCTACCTAAGACATCTTTTAGAGTGAGGTAAGTTAGGGCAGCCCTCCACTCTCAGCTCTTGGTGACTTGGAGCCTTGTGGTGGTTGGTCCCCCTCTCTTACATTTTTGGTGAACCTGACGTGAAGCAACATCTGCCCATTTGTCTGTGTTGATACTTTTCCCTCATACCTTGTGATTGGTGTAATCCTAAGTGTTGTGAAGGTTTATGATCATCACAACCCAATCCATGACTTTCGGGTACGTTGTTAGGAGAAGTGTGTGACACCTACCGATGGAGAAGATGAAGGTCACTTCTAGTTTCACCCCTAGTTTTCCCACCAGTTTAACTAATGAATTTACCACTCATTTTCCTACAAACTACGTTGACAAGATGGGTTTCACAGAAGAGACCGCTCATGTGCCTACTCCTCCCACATCCCCTACGCCTTTGTCTACGGATGAAAATGATGTGGTGCGTATTCCTACAAAAAATATTATGGCTTTAGATAATAGATTTCTAGACCTTGTGCATCACTTAGAGAAGGAACCAAGCATGGAAAGAGCTGCTAGGCTTGCAAGCAAGGTGAGATAGTTGCTAGGGAGAGATCGAATGGGCATAGAATTTCTACGTGGCCTCATTGATCTAATTGAAGCTTATATCCCTTCATATAGGCCTAGATCAGGTACCACCTGGGGAGAAGTGCTCAATGCCTATGAAAGATAATTAGGTGTTTCGATACCCACTACGTCTATGTGCATGGTCGAGACAAGGCCCACGATTAGTATCACTTATGCTTCCCAAAGGCCTGACACCCTCAAGGTGAGTAAAATACCCCTTGGGTTTAGTTTCACCCCTCCTACGCCCTCAGGTGGCGGAGGTTTTGGTGGAATGAGTAGTGGTGGTTTTGGTAGCAGAGGTGACTTTGGTGGAGGCCATGGAGGTGGTTTCGATAGTGGAGGTGGTTTCAATGGAGGCCCTATCGGTGGTGGTACCGGCGGTGGCTCCAGAGACGATTCTAGAGGTGGTGTTGGTGCTGGTGGTTTTGTTGGTTCCACTGACCCCCTATCATCTACTGACCCTATTTTGAACGCCCTACTTCAAAACATGGGTCGAATGTAGAACCATCTAGCGAGTCTCTCCCAAGCCTCTGCTCATCCTCTCTTTCAGCCCTTCTTTTGACATAGCCCATTGTCGGTGAAAATCCTAAACACTCCCTTCCCACAAGGAATGGAGATTCCTCAATTTGAAAAATATGGCAGCAAATGGGACCCACAAACACATGTGTCCACCTTTAATGCCATGTATACAGAATTCTTCCATCACAATGCGCTGATGCAAAAAATTATTCCCTCGATCTCTCAAGGATATAGTGCTTGAGTGGTACTATTCCTTGCCCAATAACTCTATCTTCTCATTTGATCAACTTGTGAATCAGTTTCTTCGATAGTTCCAATCCAACATCAGACCGAAGATGACCTTTTTGAATATCGTCTGATGAAAGCAAGTGGATAATGAGAAGATAAGTGATTTCATAGCATGATATCAAGCACTCTTTTCATAGATCTCATACCTGTTACCTGATTCTAACATGCAGAAGGTGTTCATAGGGAACCTGCAAAGACCTCGGCAGGAAAAAATTTCCCTTATGAAATACCCTTCTTTCACGCATTTTTGTGTGGTATTACAAGAATATTAGCATATGGTAGTTTAGTTTGGGGGATCCTCCTCATGCTCCCATTCAGAAGGAAATTCCATTGTATCAATCTCAGGAAAAGGCAAGGATATTATGAATGTAGCAGCTACAACAAATGATAATGGCCTTAGACACAACATAAAGTTCACAAAGTTAGTAGAATCTTATTCTTCCATCTTGCAAAAGTTGTTGAAGGATAAGATCATAACCTTGGAGAACCCCAAACCTCTCAAAGAACCTTACCCCGATGGTATGATGCAAATACCTTCTATTAGTACCATCGAGTCAATAGACATGATATTGAACGTTGTGTGTGCTTGTGTCACGACATACAGGACCGCATCGAGGACAGTACTATTCATCTCAATGGAAATAAACAAAATACAAAAAATTTAGTGGTGAAAGAAAATAGTGAGTTGCATATATACACAGACCCATTTCCGTCCATTCTACTAACTTAATTATTGATCCCTCTGATTCTACCACTCAACCCGAAGCGTACGTTAATATGGTCATGGTTACTCCTCCCACGTAGCCTGTGATCGACTCGTCGGATGTGACATTCACTTCATAGGACATTCCCTTGAACAATAAGCCCTCTCCCCTCTACATTCCTAGTCATCTCAATGGGAACATTGTGATAAGGGTCTTATTTGACCTTGCGAGTCAGTTAGATGTCATTATAGAGGAGACATTATGGTTGAATTTATTGCAAAGGAAGGAGTAAAAAGAAACAAATTCTACCATATGTACGCACGATGGTCTTCCTCTCAAGCCGTATAGCTCAATAACTCTCTCCATCCTAGTTGGACCTAGGGTTGTAAACACAACCTTTGATGTCATTCCAGAATTGGATTTGTTCAGAGTGAAGCTAGGAATACCCTGGCTAGCTTCCATGAATGGAATTGCTTTCTTCATTCATAAATTCTTGAAATTCTCCCATGAAAGTGTTGTGCATGTAGTGTATGACATTGGGTACCTGCCATTGGTGTCCCATGGGGACTACTCATTAGATCATTTTTGGCCTGCCCTGGTTGGTCTGCTTCCCTTGAGAATGGACCTACTTTACAAAAATTATGTGAAGTATAAGACCGAGGGCAAGGGACAACCGAATTTGACCCTTCCTGTAGTGCAACAACAAGTTGCCTCCTCTTCTCGAAAGGGAAAGGAGATGCCTACCCATCCTCGAGGTGCCTCTTCCACACCTCTTTCTGAAGAAGAGTTTTGGATGAATACTCTTGGCTTTTACCTAAGGAGTCTAATGATATTGGCTTGGCGCAAACCCAAGATTCGGATATTTGATCTTCCTACTACACCTCATGGACCTTGACCCTACCTATATGGTAGAAGGAAGGGTCCCCAAGGGGAATCCTCTATGTCGCGACCTCCAAGGCCTCCCACCACTCTTGATCCTAAAGCAATGAATGGGAAGAGGCCCATCACCAAGGCACTCGAGTCACCCCCCCACTGTTTCTCAACCTCTTCCTCCTGCTCCCATTTAGCAACTTGTATCTCCACCAAATAAAAAATGTGATGGATACTCCTATGGCTGATTAGGATCCTTCTTTCCCTTTGCAGCTCCTGGCCTCTAGCTCAAAGAGTCCCATAAACTACCTTTCACGTGAGTGCAAGCGTCGGTGAAAGGCTCTGGTGGTTGAGTAGGCCACTTTGCAGAAGAAGGAAGAGGATTCGATCACCCATGCATCAAGGCCTCCTATTGTGTCCTCCTCTCTGCTCCCCTCTACTTTCATTCAACATAACTCATTTCTACTTTTGGCTCTCGTGATGAGTGTGAGCGCGCCTGACCCTAAAATGGTGCAGGTGTTTATCGCTCCCCCAATCAAGCTGCCTCTTTTGGTGTCCCTTCTGGACATCCCACCATTTCCTAAACCCATTGACATGTCAAATACCTCGGTGGTGTACGCTGCAATTTTCTCCTCCTCCTCCTTCATGCCTCTTACCTCATCTATGGGGATTTCACATCCCTCAAAGAAGCAAAATGTGGAGGTTAGCCCTTCCATCAATAGAGGGCGTAAGAGGATCCCACCTTCTCCAAAAGGTGGTCCTACGCTAACTTATTATGTCCTAGTGATGGAGCCAGCTTCAACATCCCCTGAGTTTGTCACCGCTCTCGAGTCGCTCGGTGAGCCAAGTGGTGAATCTTAGATGTCATGCTCTCTATCTCTTGAGGTACAACATGGCACTCCTAGAAAGTGCATGTTTAACTCTTTGGATGAAGTATCAACCTTGTCTGAGATCTTCGCAAAATCATTGACCATAGCTCCACAATAGCCGAGCAGAGAAGACCTTGTGGGGGCTTCTTCCTTAGCCCTTGTTGTGGGAGGGTTGGAAGCTCCTCCCCTTAATATTCCACCACTACAAGCTCATCCACCTTCCCCTTACAATGATCTAGATTAGGAAGCGGACGACCTCTTATCAATGAGTGTTAGGGGGAGGCCTCTTCTTTATCTTTAGATTAGTTGTGTGTGTGTGTTGTGATATGCTCCTTCATGTTTATGTTATGTGTTTCTTAATGACCCTTGTCACCCTTGTTGGTGCTTGGATACAAGAGTGATTTTGTGTCGTAAACCTTCTTCTATCTGTATCATCATTCTTCCATGTTTGTGTCTTGATTTTTGGAAAATTGGGGATGATGCAAAGTGTTGGGGGAATTTAGGCTTTCCTTCCATGTTGATCCAAAATTTTTCTTTTTCACTTTATCTTCTATGCATTCTTTTTGATCTAGTGGGGATTGATGATCTTCACCTTGCATCATGGTTACATATTATTTATACAAGCACATGAGCAGATCTGACCCAGTTAAACCAAATCCCCCTATGTCTCTTGTTCATGATGTTGTTATTTCTCTTTCGCTCTTTGCTTATCTTTCTCTCTTCTTTTCTTGATTTTTCCCTTGTATGTTTGACAACGTCTCTTTCATGATACTTTTATTTTCAAAAAACACATTTGTTGCCAATGAATCTTTTTTTTGAAAATCTTCATAAACCTTTTTTTCGAAAATCGCATTCTTGACTTGGACCCCTAACGAAATGTGTTTCCTTCATCATGGGTTCGCAAAGAAAGAATTTGAGAACTTCCCTCTGAGGAGGGAGTACCTTTTTCCTGCGAGAGAAGCCTCAACCTTCCCCTCATGAGGGGTCATCTTCTTCCTTTCGAATTCCTTGATAAATTGAACATCTTTCGAAAGGATTCTTGGACGATGAATTGATTTGAGAAAAAACGTCTCTTTTACACTTTCAAACAGTGTGTCCCTCGAGTGGACCCCTCTTCTTTTGAAGGGTTCCTAAGGGACCCCTTTGAAAGCCTTGCAATTTTCTTGATTGTCTATGTGACTGTCTACTTATTTTCTTGCGTGGTTACTTTTGTTTTCTGACATTTTTTTTCAGTGGATTAACATGTTCCTTTGCAAGTGCGCCTATGAAGCCACTTTCCAGTCTGACTCTATGGAGTCCCATTTTCATTGGGTTTCCTTCATGAGAGAGAACTTGGGGGATTCCTCCTTGTAGGTCTAGGATCCTATAAGGCACTTACATCACTAGGCTTCCTTCATGAGAGAGAACTCGGGGATTGCCTTCTTGCAAGTCTGCAAGCCTATAAGATGCTTTCATCTTGCGAGATTTGTCCATTGTTGGTCTCAAGGCCTTTGGTGCACTTTCTGCAACTTCATAGTTTTACGGGGTTATGGAGTCCTTTTGTTCAAAACTCCCCAAGGAGAGTACCTGTGGAGTCATTTGTCTGCCCTGTGCTCTCGAGTTCACCAAATTATGATTTGCTTCCTCGACGGTTCAGGTATACATTTTTATCTCTTCGATCTACTTTATCGAGAATTCATCGATACTCGTGCTTGCTTAAGTGGGGGAAAAATGTATAGGAGTGAATTTTCACCCCTTAGGCAAATTCCCCTTTCACATACCCTCACCTTAGAAAATCAAATCCAAAGGAAAATTCCACATCACCTTTCTACCTTCCATCCATTTGGCATTCATCTCGAGTTTTGGTGAGAGAATATTTTTTGGGGACAAAAGCACGGCGTGTGGATGTCTATGTGGTTTGTTGTTGTCCCTAACGGATTCCTACATCTAAAGTTGGTAGAGGCGTTACACACCTAATTAGGGCCAAATTTTAACGTCCCTCTTCGACCAACTGACCTGAAAATGTTTTATTCCCTCTCACCCCACCTTCAGAAACATTCACTTTCACTTCATTTCAGCCTCTAGCATCTCTCTTGAACTCTCTTAGCATTTTCACTTCACCCTTTCATTTTCAAACAACATTTTAGCACTCCATTACAGTAGCTTTGAAGCTCCATTAGCTCCATAATGCAAGTGTGAGGCAAGTTCATACATGTGGGCTTGGAGTCTTGTGAGACCTCCCTTCATCACCATTGTGGTTGTGGTGACTTTTTCAAGTCCATACCTTGCTTTCTCCTCCATTGGCTAGTGAGCTTTTGGGTGGAGGTGGTAACGCTTCACTACTCTCCTTTGTGATTTGATAGAGTAGCATATTATTGCTTTGTAGTGTTCGTTGAAATTTTTACTTGTTTCTTTCCTTTATCATACTATTCCATTTTGTTCCTATTTGGTTGTCCATGGAGGTTGAAACACCAAAATAGGAGTCTGACTAAGGCAGGCCCCTATACATCCCCAACAATTTTCCCTCTTTCTTATGTGTAGGTGGATACGTACATACAGAGCTAGCTGACAAATTGGCATTTCTATGAGTTAATATTTGTCACTTTAATCTTTATTTACTTGCTCCATTATCTACGCATTTACTTTATGTAGTTCATTATTTTGTCATTTTCATTAAAGTTAACTAGCTAGGTTGTTTAGCCAATTTTTTTGGTATTTTTATTGTGTCTTGCATTTTTTGGTCGTACGGATGCCAACGCGCCAGAGAGACGCCAGTGCGTCACGATGTCATTCCAAAACTGTGCTAACGTCCTTGGACAGAGAGTTGTATAAGGTACAGTATTGATCCTAAAAACCAACTCACCTAGCCTAAACCTAAAACTCAGGTTCATAGAGTGACAAAAGCACGTCATAGTGCTCTTCATTCTTGATCCTCACCCAAGACATCTTGTAGAGTGAGTTAAGTTAGGGCAACCCTCCGCTCTCAGCTCTCTGTGACCTAGATCCTTGATGTGGTTGGTCCCCCTCTCTTACAAAAATGTTGTAGGATGCTAGCGCAGCATGCAAATGTCTATGTGACACACTAGTGTCTAAACACATCACGCTACAAAATGACAAGAACAGGAAAAGAATCAAAGTTTGACGCAAAGCTGACGTGCAAAGGGTAGCTGCTGAAAATGGGTCCTAAGCATCTTGAGAGGGAAAAAGGCTGATGCAAGGGCTAAAATGAACCTACACAAGTGCTAAGCAGGTGGACACTAAAGCAAATATAAAAATGCATGTGCAATTGCAAGGGGTACAATTTTACGATATTACATTTTTCCCCCACTTTAGCGGGCATATGAATCTACACTAATATGCACACTAAAGGAAATATACTAAACATAAATAACATCATGATTCCAAAAGGATATTGTAGAGGAAGCAAACAACTCTTCGAACCAAGGAATCATGCCTCAGGGTGAAGACCTACAAAACAAAAACATTAGACAAGAAAGACCTGCATAAGACAACAAGGTTAGAACATAAAAATTTAGTACATCATGGGATTAGAACATAAAAATACACATGCATAAGCACATAACAAACTAAAGGATTTGAGTCAACATGGTGAAAGAGACCTCGATGTAAAAGGTTGTCTCAGTACTATGCATCATCCCCAAATTAAGAAATAACACATAGAAGAATTCATAAACAGAGAGAAGAATGTAAGGATTGGATGCTTCAAGAGAAGAATGCACCCAAAAGACAAGGAAGCAACCAATGTCGAAGAGAGAAAGAGCATATACTCAGAATGAAGAAGATGCAGATCTTCGATCCAGTATACACAATTAAGAAGAAAGAGAATTTAAGAGAGAGATGGAGAAGCTAGAAAGGAATGAAAATTCTAAGAGAGATGGCTCAACAGGTCCTTGAACCCAAGGAGATTTAAATGAATGTTCCATAGATCCGCAGACCTACGAAAGGTGAACAAAAGACTATGTAGGTAATCTCTCCTATAAAGTTGAACAAACTGTACTGGAGGCCCACAAACCAACGATGAACAAATCCCATTGGATGAAAGATCTTTACAATTCCTCAAACCTGCAAAGAAGGCACCCTAAGTACTCTCTCCTGAGGGAATCCCAATGCTAGGGACTCTGCATAGTCGAATTGGAAAGTAGCTTTGCATGCATACCTGCAAAGCAACATGTTAATCTGTAGACTAAACATGTTAAGCAAGCTTGATGCAAAGGAGCTCTATAGGTTCTTGGTCCTACAAAGCAAGACTAATCAAAGAAGCATGTGGCTAATACAAGTTGTGTTGTAGGACAGTTACAAAAAAGATAGGTTCAATCAAGCTGCCCCCAAGCTAGACACCAATGAATTCGTTTGAGAGAAATAATTTCAAATGGGATCCCTCAAGAACCATTCAAAATAAAATTGGTTCACTCAAGGGATGCTTCATTTAGAATACATAGAGGAGAGAGGGGGTCCTTAAGAAGGACACACATCTCTTGAACAAGTTACCACTGCCCCTAATATGTAGGGGAGGAGAACCATGCCAAATACTTAGAACATATAGGATAGAGGTAGACCTCGATATCACTTTTCATTTGAAGAAGAGGCAGGTGAATCAGAAAATAAATGAGTGATAGCACCTAAATCAAGAAGTTGTTGTATTTTGTCCTTCAAGGTTTTACATTCACTAGTGGAATGGTCAGGCACTCGATGGTATGTGCGGAAAGAATGTTTTTCTTTATCGTCTTTATGAAATTTCTTACGTGTGGGAGGAAGAGTAATTAAGTGGGATTTTAGAAGCCACAACAAAATACACTCTTGCTTAGATAAAGAATGAGGAGCAGGAAGCAACCCTTTCTCTTGTGGATAAAAGTTTGACTGCTCACAAGAAGAAGACATGAAGATAGTAGATAATGGCAGATGAGGTTGAGCGAACATCATGTCAATATTCAACCATGGTTTATGTTTAGATTGTTCATTCAAGCAACCAAACCCCAAATTATGCTTACGAGGTGCACATTCTATAGGGAACTGAATTCCTTGTTTGTTATGCCCACATCCTTTATGCTCATAACCATATTTAGAGACAAGCTTAAAGTCAAGGACATAACATGTTTGTAAATCTTGAGAAGAAGGAGGATCTACATATTAAGTATTATTCCAGCAATGGGGATCACACTCTTCTATGGGATCATCATCATCCTTCTTGACAGGACTGTCAGCATTAGCCTCTCTAATAGAAGTGTGATCATCTTCCTTAGAAGGAGGAGGATCAACATTAAGAAAATTACAATTGTTTCTCACATTATCCCGTGACACAGAGGAATAATCATCTTTGATAGCAGGTTTGGATGATGTACTCGGAAGGTTTAAGTGGATTGGGTCAATTTTATGTTCCCCAAAGAAGGATTCGGTAAAGTCTAGAGAACCCCAATCATCACCAAGACATGCATTCTCTTGAGAAGAGGTAGAAAGAGAAAACATAATATTTCTTGCTTCAAAAGGATCTTCTTTAGGGACATATGTCTCAAGAGTATCTTCTATAATGGGTACTACAAGAGTAGACATCAACACATTGGAAGACACTGAAGGAATAAGAGTAGGGAACATCGAAATCTAACCAGCAGTTGTCATTTCACATAAGTGCATAGCCTCAGGGTCAGCCATGACTATGACTACTTTATTATTACAAATGAACTTAATAGATTTATGCAAGGTAGATGGGACTACACCCATAGCGTGAATCCATGGTCTACCAAGAAGAAGGTTATATGGTAAATTTTTTGATATAACATATACAAGAGTGGGTATGGTAATAGGTCCCAACCTCAAAGGCAAGACTATCATACCTAATACTTGTCAACCAACATTATCGAACCCACGAATGTCAACAGAAGAAGCATTAAGAGAAGATGAATCAATATTAATATTAGGTTATACATCAATGCTACATGCATTGAGCACCGAACCAACGTCAATGAGAGTACATCTAATGTCAATATTATTAATGTTAACTATAATCATCAAAGGATTTTCCTTCTTCTGCACTTCCGGAGGTGGGAGTTCCTATGGATAGAATGTAATATTCAGTGAATCCGCACGAATATGTGCTATCAACGCAACAGCATCTATCGGCCTAGTAGAAGAAGGCAAGAGTATCTTTTGCAAGGCTTCTTGAAGCATACCTCTAAACCCCAATCCTATACCTGCACAAACATGGCAAACAAGCATAATATTAGATCAATATGCAAGTAAGAACAAGGATTCCCCATGAAATCCATCTACAATGCTTAATATATAAGAAAAATGAAGAACAAAACATAAAAGATAAATGAAATCCTAATTAAGCAATGCAAACTCTTGATCCCATGGGGGAGTTGGTGCCAATTATGTGTAGAAATTGGCCCTTTCCCAACGCCTTAGTAAGCTTGATGATTTGATGGAGATTGATCCACTTTTTTTGATGAAGAACAAGATGAGTTCTTGAGAAAACTTGCAATAACCTAGCTATGGTGATGGAAAATGCTCAAGAAGATGAATAGAATTGTTCTCAATTGAAGATAATAACTTTTCTTTCAAATTATGGATGAAGAATGAGAGGAAGAGTCTCTCATTTATAGATTTCAAATTGGAATAATGAGCAAGATTTGAGCAATGTGGGATCATTCAACATCCAATGGCCAAGTGCCACTTGTCAAGATGTGAATGGAGGAAGGTTGTGCGCATTTTGATCAAAGTGCCAATAAATGATATTAGGTGGAATTTCAAATTAGTGAAATGACTTGTTGGAGAGGGAAGAAAATGGAGTTATGGCCACTTGGCTCAAGGCAAAAGGACTTGTAAGGTGAAATAAATGCCTTGTTGGAAGGACCAAGTCCACTTGAATTTGAATTCAAATTTTAAGGGAATATTCCCCTTTTATGCCATGTGAGGGAAAATAGGAGATTTAATAAATCAAAGTAATTGATTTATTGTGCAAGTTGCATTCTCTAGAGGATGTGACATAGATTAAAATTAAATTAACTAAAGTTTAATTAATTTAATGAGGAATTTAGGAGATGTGACAATTTAGACTTAAATTTATGCATTGGTTTAAATCAAATTGAGAGGAAGGGTTTAATTAAATAAATGTTTTGATTTATTTAACTAAAGGGGATAATGTTAGATTAAATCAAATAAGGTTTAATTTATCCAATTTAATAAGAAGACTTTAGAGGCTTTAAATAAAATGAAGTATTTAAATGAACAAAGATAGAGGATTAATTAAATTAAATTGATTAATTTAATCCGCAGAGGAGAAAAACCTAATTAAATAAATAATGATTTATTTAATTAAGGGATGAATGGTGATGATACGCTAAGAGTATGATTTAGGACGAAATGATGTTAGTAATCAAGATCAAGTGTGTCGGTCAATTTTCCTTGTCTACATTTTTCCCCTCTTTGCACTTGTTGTATTGGTTCAAAGAATAAAGTGTTGTGATCAAAATTCAAAAATTTCTTGATTTTTCAGATGCCCCACTGTTGTTCTAGTAGAAGGATTATGCTAGTATGTTGCCCCCTTGAGAGATTAGATGAAAATTTTGATTTTTGGATGATCTCACGAAAAAAAAGAGGACAAGGTGCCTAACAGGTCTAAAAAGTGCCCCAGGATGCCAAAAAATGCGTTAAAATACCAAAAAAGATGCAACATGGCCCTCAGTTGGGCAAAAACGGGATTGGGGGACCAAAACCCTAGTTGGATGGTCAAATTAGGTAAAAAAAAACCCTAATTTGCAGGCTTAAATAGACCTTGAGGGGTCACTTTCAATTCATTTGCACACTTAGCCTTTAGAAAAAAATTGTACTCTGAGCTCTGAGTCCCGATTGAAATGATGCAATGATAGTTTCCTAGGAACGTGTCAAAGAGGGTACAAGTGCACCAGTGGCTAGTCGATGCAGGACCCGTGGTATGTACCCCTATCTCAACTTTTAATTTTCTCATTTTACGTGCATTTAATAGGGTTCGATTCAACTTTAGGTCAAGCGGCACTATATAACGCCGTTGTAAATGCTCAATCGGCATCTCACGGCCTCAAACTACATCGCATATGAGAGTAGCGTCATCATGGGTCAGTTAGGAGAATTAGGTTTTCGGCCACACTCCACCGCACATGCAAATTGGACCGCACGACGCACTTTGGAATTTAGGATTTTCTAAACTTCACCGCGGCGGTGCAGTTTTGAACTTTACAAACTACGCCACATTTGCAAAGAGCACCGCATTTGCAAACAACACCGCATTTGTTGTTTCAAATGCGAAAAGCTGACATGGGAGGCATATTTTTTTACAAGACTTGATGCGATGGTTTCCCTTGTGCAGGAGAACCTCGATATACTTCACTCGAGGGAGCACAGATGGTTGGTGCTTAGTAGACTAGATGGTATGCACATATTTCTTCAGGAGCAGCTTGGTATGCTCGACCTTTGGTTCGTTGCGTACGTTTCTCATGTTCAGATAGACTTGGGGATGATGACAGGTTTGGCAAAGCGATGGCACAATGAGACCTCCTCCTTCCACCTTCCTACTGGCGAGGCAACTGTTACACTTGAGGATGTTGGCGCATCCTATGACTTCCTATCCATGGAGTGAGAGTTATTTATGATCCAGATGTCTGTAGGGATGCTTGCTACGATGTGATGGGTTTCAATGAGATTCACTTTTCCGAGGGATAGATAGACTTGGAGAGGTACCGGGGCATAGTGCCCACCTATAGATTGATTGTTGCGGCCATCATTTTAGGTCTTGTAGCACCAGATCGGTGGGTTCGATACTTTAGTCCGGGTTGGGGGCTATCATGGGAGCGGATGGTCTTCCACAGGGAGTGCTTTGCTTGGGGGCCAGTGATGCTGGCCTCACTATACAGGGACCTTCACAAGTTTGCATATCTCGACAACAGGGCCATCGGGGTTGGGGTCACTCTACTACACATCTGGGTGTGGGAGCAGATTCCAATGCTCTGTCTGGTTGTCACATCGATTGTTCTAGATATTGATGATCTTGTTGTTTGGCAATATGGGGGAGCCAGATTCGCTTTACTCATACAAGTACAGGAGGAATTTCCCACTGGCGACGGGTGCTCGATGAGATGCGAGAGTTTGTATGGATGCCCTGGATGGATATAGGCCTATGGTATGATGATCACGAGTAGCTATTCTTTTCTCATCAAGGTAAATGGATGCAGGGCCACGAGCACACCATGATAGAGTGATATCTCCCGAACAGGGTAGCCCGACAGTTCGACAAAGTTCAAAATAGGTCAAACGATCAGTACGTGGTGATCTTCACCCATTCGTCACAAGAGACGAAATGGGGCCAACCCATTCCAACACCAGAGGTAGTAGCTTTGTTTAGACAACTAGTGGATAGGCCATGGCCATATGACCAAGGGTTAGCAGATGCAAAGGTTACATAGGCCTACATAGCTTGGTTCAGGCCTCCTCTATGATTGATAGTTCCAGGCAAAATTCGCCCATGGTGGAGGCCGAGAGGTAGATCAACCAGCAGGGGTAGAGGACATGGAGGCAGAGGTGATGGTGACAGAGATGGTGATGGGGACAGTGGAGGAGGTGGCCCTCCTCCACATCAAACACCACCATGAGACCAGGCACCACCACGGGCACAGACACCACCGCAAGACCAAGCACCACCACGGGACAAGGCACAGTTGCGAGACCAGGCACCACCATGGGAACAGGCACAGTTGAGCCTTCACCCAGATCAAGTACTATAGCAGCAATTACCTGCATAGCCAGACCATAGGGATGCCCTGATTCAATAGCTTTGGGGGAAGATATAGATTTTGATGGTTGAGCGAGACCAGGCTCGTTAGCAGGTTTGGAAGTTACCACTGAGAGGGACCAGGTCCAGACCGAGAGGGATCAGGAGATCGGCCAGAGGCGACAACTAGAGAGTACAACCTCATCCACCCAGGGCCAGACAGTATCCTTAAGGGTATATCAGGAGGTGGTTAGAGAGGTTGAGTACTATTGGTAACATTATAGGCAGGCAGTTCCACCAGTTGGTTGGGTGTCGAACTTTTCACAGCAGACAGGGATGAGGCCTCCTAAGGGCCATGGTGAGAGACTAGAGGGGGTGGGGCATAGCCAGCAGGGCTAGTCTTTTGATCACAGACATTTTATCCATTTTTGATCCATCGGCTCTAATTATTGCCCCTATTGTATCATGTACTTTGATGTATATACTTGATCCTATTTTTGTATCATGACAGTTGTATATTATTGATGATATATATGATATGATCTTACTTATGATGTATGATGTATGGATGCATTTTAATTTCCTATGTGCAATGAGATGTTATGAAATTATTTTAATTTATGCTCATGCAATATGATGTATGTTTCTATATGATGTGATGATGATTATGGATGCATTTGTTTTTGTATTTTCTATGCATTTTGGTGACAATCATATGGATGCAATGTATGCTAATGATTATGTATTGATGTGCCAATGATTAATGATGCAAATGATATGCAACCGATTATGTAATGATAATGGATGCTAATGATTTATATTATGCCCTTAATGATTTGTGTAACGTATGATATGAAATGAATGTAATGCAATGATTTCTTAAGATACTTAGAATAACAAATCTATATTATTCCTCACAACTTAAGATGATGATAATGCAAAACGATATGATTTGGTATGATCTATATGATATGATATGCACTTATGCTGATGATTTTATGGATGTAGGGTGGATGCATTAGTGATGTTTTGATTAATTGTCATGATACCATGTTAGTATGGAAAGAAGATAGAAGAAAACAGATCCAACAAGTCATTAAATGCCAATGATTTGCTTACCAGGAGTCGAGATTTTCAAAGGGCCAATTACTTTATATTTGATAACACACATAGGTATGATGCATCAAGGTATAAAGAACCAGGATGGCATTGCACCTAGTGTGATGGACTTTGACTTGACAATCAGATAGGAGTATTCTTGTTCACACTTAACATACAGAACCTTATTCAGGATGTAGTTTAGAAATTCTAAACATCTCGGACCAAACATAGAAAAGCAAGCCTTCCTATATGGTCAACAAGATACCTAAAACACCCTCCCTACAAACCAAACAAAGCACGCATGACTAATTTATTTTACAAGAGTATCCCACAAGCACATCAGATAAAAAGATAATTATTGTTGCCCAATTCCTTTCAATCTAAACCTATTTTATTTAGGCATCATCGAGAGGTCCTTGGAATGAGCGCAATAAGATAAATCCAAAGAAAGGATAAAGTAAATAGACAAGTTAATGTTTTTCATACTGCTAGCCAAGACTAAACTAAGGTGATACCTAATGCTAATGTCCATCATAGGAAGGATGCATCCTAGGACATGTTGTGATCAGGGTTTTGATGAGATTGATTGGATGATTAGCTATTGATACTTTGAGTTGATCAACCTTCTTGCTTACTGACCTAGACTTGAGACTTCTGATGATTTGGGTGTTCACTTTTGGAACCTGATAGACTTGATTTTGATTGCCTTACCAAAGGATGAAGGTGATGATGATTTATTATGAATGATGATTATTGTGGGCGAAAGTGAGACGAGACGGATGCACCATTTTGGGTTTTTGGATATTTGGATGTTTTTGGTGTTTTGAAATGTTTTGAGGTTGTTTTGATTTTCAAATTTTTCAATGTTTTGGATTTTTGAGATTTATGACCAAGAGACTAACTTAAATACCTATCCTAGGGGTCTCAGGAGCTGATCCATAGATTATCCTTGCCTACGTTATACACATAGAGACCACATAATTCGACTGAAAATAGTCTTGATTCGATTATGATACAAATTGGCAAACATATTGCCAGATTGCAACAGACGCTTAAAGGACTGACCTAGGGTGTCTCGGGGGATGATCGAAGATCAACCTTGCCTATGTTCAAGCTCAGAGATGATGTAGTTTGGCAGGATGACTCTATTTTTGAGTTCATAGATTTTTGACATTTTTTGGATTTTGATATGATTTGGATATGGATATGATATCAGTGCTCTGTTTTGGGATTTTATTGAAAACCAAGCTAGGTTTGATTGATCATATTGATGATGATAACATTGTTGAGGATACACAACAATGTAAGGATAGTGTTAAGCACACAAGGATCATGATGAAGGATTGATCAGGATTTTGAAGCTTGATTTGGAACAAAATTGTTTTGATGGTTTGATGTGATGCTAATGTGCAAGTTAGATGTGACTGATATTGATTGTTTGGATTGATGTTCGATGAAATATAAAGCTTGATAAGGAACATCCTTTTTGTCAAAATATTCCATGGGCTAGTGATTTGGATTTTGGCCCACAAACGCTTTGACCAAATTGATTTTATGTTTGCAAATGTTTGGATCATCACATAAGTTGGAGGATATAGATCAAGATTTATTCCCGAAGAAAGATATAAATATCTACCCCTAGTGTCTAGCAATGTATAGAATGTTATGGGTGGATGCTTGGATCGGTATAGGAATGGATAGATGGATACGGTAAGCATACAAAGGATGAAAAGGTTTATCTTGTAATAAGATGTTCAAATAGAGGATGCTCATTTGGATAATGCTTCATAGTTCAAACAATGTTGGGTAGGATAGGATCAATGAAAATGACCCATGTCAAGATGTTTACCATAAGAAAGTGTAAAGTGTGCACAAAACTTGGTCAAGATCAAGATAATTTGGACTACAGATGTAGATGGATGAAAATGGATTGGATAAATGGTTCATGGATAAATGGATTTATTATGGATAAGATAAAGGGAATGTTGGCTTTATTATGGATGCGATAAGATGCTTCCAACTAAACTAGTGCACATAGTTGCTCGATTCTACACATTAAGCATGTTTTCCAGGTTTTTATCATGGTACCTATCCAAAGCACCATTGAAGTGGTTTTCACCAGAGGACGATTTTTTTCTTTACTATTTTTAATACTTTTTTTTTTATTTTTTTATTTTTTTGGATTTTTTGCTGAAAGATTTTAAGCTCATGTTAAACCACATGGTTTTGTCGATGTAGATGCTTCTGTCATAATGTTCCATCTATATCCTTCTTGAAGAAGTTGCTTTACCAAGATACATGCACTTGAATGCAACTTTTGAGATTTCTAATTTGCTTTGTTCACACCAGAGTTAACTTCGTCTTTGTGCACACATCGCGATAGAGTGCCTTCTGAATCCTTATGATGAAGGGTCATCACCAACACATAGTCAATGCGAGAATTGGATATTATGCGTGCAGGCATGGATGGTGGAGTGTGTTTAGGAATAAAATATGGATTGGTTGATAGTTTGGAACCTTTGACTCTCCAAACTTGGGAAGATGAGCAATGATGGGTGGATACAGAAGTGTGCGTGGAATTAGGACCAACTTCTTGATATACTTTGTATGTTTCTTGAGAATCTTGTTTATGCCTTTGTGGATTACTCATGATGGATGAATCAAGTTTATATTCCATGCTTCTCTTGTGTTTTGAACTTTTCAACCTTTGAGGGGTTTAGGAACAATGATGAGATGAAGGATGAAAGGGGTGAATGATATGGATGTTTAAACTTTTAGGAACTTTGGATCAATGCTAGACTTTAGGACTTGTTTTGATTTTGATTTTGATTGATTGATAATGAACTTGTAGACTCTAGGAAGTTGTGTTATCCTAGGGTAAACTCGCACACGAGAGGATAGTTTGACTAAGTGTTTTAAGTCAAACAAGATGATTTTGGATAATGAACTTGTAAATTCTAGGAAGTTGTGTTGTCCTAGAGTAAACTCATACACAAGAGGATAATTTGGCTAGGTGTGTTAAGCCAAACAAGGTGATGATGAACTTGTAAACCCTAGGAAGTTGTGTTATCCTAGAGTAAACTCGTTCAAGAGGATTTATAATCTGGCTAAGTGCATTAAGTCAAACAAGGTGATGTTGATTTTGCCTATAAGTTTAGCATGAATGATGTTTCAAAATTTTCAAGAGTTTTCTGATGAGATGATATTCGATTTTGATGATTGAGGGATGGATGAGAGTGATGATTTTGATCCTAGACTTGACCTAGACAAGACTGTTTCTTACAAGATCTCGGTATTGAAGAACATGCCATACTTCCTATGTGAGAAAAGAAAAATTTTCAAAAAGAGTTGGATTATGTTGATAATAGAACTCATACAAACTTGGGTTGTTCTTTGAAGCTTTCTTGTAGAAATTATATACCAATCTTTCTCTAACTTCAAGAAGCATTTCAAGACTCTCCACACGGGCTTTTGGGCTAATATTTTTGAACTTTGGTTTTTGGATTTTGATTTTAAGGGAAATAATTTGAGAGAACACGTGTATGGGGTTCAATTGTCTTAATCTTTTTTTAATGAGTTCCTTTTATTTATAGACAATTTCTTGATTAAAATTTCAAACTAGATGTCTGTCTCAATTCCTTTTCCTTCCACAAGGTCCATTATGTGAAAATCAAGGTTTCAAGAGCACAGTTTCCTAGGTTGAATTTAGTGAAAACAAATGATGATTAAACCCAAGCACTTAGAAACCTTTAAGGATGGAATTTCTAGGGTAAGCAAGAGCACATGGATTCGTCAAGGGTATTTGTTTCCTCCAAAGGGTTTGAAATCTTGAAGCTTTTGTGAATTTATGTTTCCCAATGTTTTAGATTCAAGAAAAGTGTTTTGTTTTCAATGATATGCACATCCCTAGGCTGAAAAGACAATATTTGTTGGGTTCCCACTTGGACGAATCCAGCTGCGCATATTCAATGTGGATGATTAGATGCTTGACCACACTAGCTCCCCCTTATAGTGCACTCGCTTCTTAGGTCAATCAAGCATCAGTACCCATGAATCTCCCATGGCATATTTTTCATCTCTACAACAAAACTGCATGTATACGTAGGGCGGCTTCAAAGGACATGACCTTTTGCACCAACAAATAGTTAAGGATTTTGGCCTTTGCTATACAAGGGGTTTTAATGCGGTCATTTCATTCGTGGGGGACTATCTAGTATGGAAAGAGACCATTGTTTCCCTTCTCGTTGGAATAATCCTCATGATATTGGCCTTTATTCCAATATCCACACTTATAGCCCAGGTGGAAGTCGCTTAGCTTTAGCATGTTTCCAGTTGGGTCGTTCCCTTGGGTGATTACTTTTTCCCACAAGGCAGGCCCGCTAAGATAAACAAAAGTGAGCAAGCATATCCCATAGTTCAATCGACCTTCATTGAAAAACAAAGGGAGAACACTCGCAATATACCACACTCACACTCACAATATTGGTTCAATTTTAACCCCAAAATGAGATGTGGAGGTAATTACTTTACTCAAATTAAGATCACTAAAAGGCCTTTTGATTCCCAAGATTATCGTGAGACGCGAGAGAAGTGCATGCGTCTACTTTTAATGGTATTACTTTGAGTAAGAAATTACAAAACAAAATAACACTTGTTCATTTTAAATCCACAAAGCAAAAGTGAATTATTTTTATAACACCAAATCAAATGTGGAATTTTCCTTGTTCAATTGTTAAACCTTAAACCAAATCTAGTAAGTTGTTCTAAAGTTCTTTTCAAGCCCTTTGTTTGCAAAATTTGAAAAAAATTGTATTGTTCTTTTTATGGCCCAAAAGGAAATTTAGTGTTCCCTAAAGCATGAAAGATAACAAATTTCTTAAGAGAGATTGAGAATTCTCTAAGAGTGTTTAAACAACACTAAAGTATTTTAAAACAACTAGTATAAGATGAGAATGATATCATAAGGTAACCTTCCACCTTGCTTTCCTCCTTGCCCTAACCTGAAAAATTATTAAAACCAAAAGATATAGAGACAACAAATAGGTTAATAGCTCAAAAAGTTGAAAACAAAAAGGTACATGTCAAAAAAAAAAATTGACCTTTTTACTGTCACCCAGCAGCACAGTTAGCAAATGCAATGGAGTTTAGAAACTCTAGCGGTGCAATATAGCACCACTGACAACTGAGAACGGCGCTCTACATCAAGACAGAGAGTGCAATGGTGGCGTTATTTTATCTTAGTAGTGCAATTTAGATTTTAGAAACCCGCGGCGTAGTTTGGAAATTTAAAATTTGTGGGTGGGAAGACTCCAGCGGTGGAGTTTAGAGTTTCAGGCAGTGCAATATAGTGTCGCCTGACTGATAGTGGTGCAATATGGCACCGCTAGACTATGAGCGGAGCAATTTCCTGTAGGCACAAAAAATGTCAAAAAACCACAATTTTTTGGAAAAATGTGATGTATTTCTCCAAATCATCCCTCCTTCTAGCGCCAAAATGTGAACCCCAATCCTATACCTACACAAACATGGAAAACAAGCACAATATTAGATCAATATGCAAGTAAGAATAAGGATTCCCCATGAAATCCATCTACAGTGCTTAATATATAAGAAAAATGAAGAACAAAACATAAAAGATAAATGAAATCCTAATTAAGCAATGCAAACACTTGATCCCATGGGGGAGTTGGTGCCAATTATGTGTAGAAATTGGCCCTTTCCCAACTCCTTAGTAAGCTTGATTATTTGATGGAGATTGATCTACTTTTGTTGATGAAGAACAAGATGATTTCTTGAGGAAACCTGCAATAACCTAGCTATGGTGATGGAAAATGCTCAAGAAGATGAATAGAATTGCTCTCAATTGAAGATAATAACTTTGCTTTCAAATTATGGATGAAGAATGAGAGGAAGAGTCTCTCATTTATAGATTTCAAATTGGTATAATGAGCAATATTTGAGCAATGTGGGATCATTCAACATCCAATGGCCAACTGCCACTTGTCAAGATGTGAATGGAGGAAGGTTGTGCACATTCTTATCAAAGTGCCAATAAATGATATTAGGTGGAATTTCAAATTAGTAAAATGACTTATTGGAGAGGGAAGAAAATGGAGTTATGGCCACTTGGCTCAAGGCAAAAGGACTTGTAAGGTGAAATAAATGCCTTGTTGGAAGGACCAAGTCCACTTGAATTTGAATTCAAATTTTGAGGGAATATTCCCCTTTTATGCCATGTGAGGGAAAATAGGAGATTTAATAAATCAAAGTAATTGATTTATTGTGCAAGTTGCATTCTCTAGAGGATGTGACATAGATTAAGATTAAATTAACCAAAGTTTAATTAATTTATTGAGGAATTTAGGAGATGTGATAATTTAGACTTAAATTTATGCATTGGTTTAAATCAAATTGAGAGGAAGGGTTTAATTAAATAAATGTTTTGATTTATTTAACTAAAGGGGATAATGTTAGATTAAATCAAATAAGGTTTAATTTATCCAATTTAATAAGAAGACTTTAGAGGCTTTAAATAAAATGAATTATTTAAAAGAACAAAGATAGAGGATTAATTTAATCAGCAGAGGAGAAAGACCTAATTAAATAAATAATGATTTATTTAATTAAGGGATGAACGGTGATGATATGTTGAGAGTATGATTTAGGACGAAATGATGTTAGTAATCACGATCAAGTGTGTCGGTCAATTTTTCATGTCTATGATACCTTGATAAACCAAAGCAAACTGAAGCAAGTCCCACAGTGAGATCTTGGTCAGAGTAATGTGGAGTTGCTCGACAAGATCATAATCACCAGGTGCTTTAGTTGTAGGTTTAGGAGCTGAAGGAAGACTTGGTTGAGATGGTGGTAAAGAAGTAGGTTGATTAACATTTTTTTTATTCTTTCTAGTATCATAAGTATGGGCTACTGCTCTATAAGAGGGAGCCTTATAAATATTGGGAGAATCGTTATCAAATGGAACACCATCAATAGAACAAATAATTTTAGGAGAAGGACTAGATGGAATCAAATAAATAACTGATCTTTTAGGCCTTTCAGGGGCAACAGAGACATAGATTACATTTACAGAATCATCACAACTAGTGGAATAATTATTCAGAGAAATATTCTCAACGTTGATCAGGGGAGGATCATATGTGGAAGGAGGTTCATCATTCGCTAATGCATCATCTCTAGAAGAGAGTGCATTGGAATGGAGAAGAGATTCATCATTCACTATTTATCATCTCTATAAGAGAGTACATCAGAATGAAGAGAGGGTAGAGTAATGTTAAGAAAGGTATCAATGATTTCATCTTCTTGCAACAAGATATCCTTCAAAGAAAAAGGAATCTCATGAGGAGGATCAGAGATACAAAGTGGCATGGGCAAAGCCAAGTCACTATCATATGTATGAAATGGAACATCATTAATATTTTGAATATAATTAGATATTGAACTCATAAAAGAAGATATTAATTTCATTTTGAAAATAGTAAGCTAAATATAATAAACAATGAATAAACAAGTCGACTGATCCGGAGTAGTCTAGGGCTCACATAACTGAGAAAAACTAAAAATCTAGATTTTTGAATTTTTTTGGTATTTTCTAGGTTCTAGTAATTTGCATTTTTGGAGGTCTTAGAAGCATAATTTGGGGTCGAAACTTACATCGGTCCTTAAAATTCAATTTTCAAAGGCACAATATTTTAGGGATTGAATTAGTCCTCTTGGAGACCTTTCCAACAGTGTAGACGGTTCTAAATTCCGAGCATCGAGTTAAAAGTTATGACCCCACCAAGTTGGAGTAAATAAATTCCTAGTTTTTTGAAAAATATTGTGTTTCATGTCGGGTTCACCAAAACTGTAGAGAAGGGGGATTCGCTACTCATGAGTCTCTTTATTCTCAAGAGATTCCCAAGGGGTGAACTGCCCTAAACTACCTCAGGGAACAAAGCGAGAGTTTCAAAATCAAAAAGAGTAAATCACAGAGGTTTTTTGGATGAACTGATGAGGTCTCAGCCAAAGGATGATAGTGCGGAATGAGGATGACAACGCGGCGCGCTAGAGTCCTAGAGGCGCATTTGCATCTTGTACAGACCAAAAATTGAGTTTATCACAAAAAACAACAAAGTGACTACTAACAATCGAATTACTGAGAACTTCCATAATACGGGAAAGTAAGAAAAATTAATAGAACTAAGAATAAAATAAAGTAAATCATAAAGTAAGAGAATAAGAGATAGAAACTTCTCACAGCAACCCAAGTAATGAAGCCTCTAGTACATGAATATCTTCAATAGTTGCATGCATAAGATCTAGAGAAAATTTTGGGGTTGTATAGGGGTTTGCCTCAATCAAACCCCCATTTTGGTGTCTCCACCTCCACAGACAACCAAATAGATAGAGAAAGATAATAGGAATGAAATGAATGCAAGAGTGATAAAAGCAATCCCTGCTCGAGGAGGAGAACCTGTATCACAAAATGTAGGTGATAAAAGCAATCCCTGCTCGAGGAGGAGAACCTGTATCACAAAATGTAGGTGATAAAAGCAATCCCCGCTCGAGGAGGAGAACCTTTATCACAAAATATAGATGCAATAGGTAGTGGATGTGTGAAATCCCAAGATACTCACAAGCACAAGACAAGGGAGGTATTAGTTGCAAGGCTTAAGGAAGCCAAATAGAGAGATAGCAATGGTTGCAAGAGCCAAGAGAGTTGCAAAGAGTGTTGCAAGGATGTGAGAGTGTTGTTGTAGCAAGTTGTAAAGAGTTGTGAAAGAAAGATAGCAAGAGAAAGATGGGAGAATGTCCAAGATAGAAGCTCAGAAGGAGAAGAAGACCAAATGAGTTGAAAAGATTTCTTTTAAAGAGGGAAAAGAAGCTTCTTGAGCCATCACAAGGCGTCCCAAGTCGTTGCCATCGACAAAACTTGTTGACAAGTGGAAAACATGCTCGAAAATAGTTGTTTGAACGTTGAAATGTTGTAGGATGCTAGCACGGTGCGTAGACATCCGCACGGTGCACTAGTGTCAAGACACATCACGCTATAAAATGACAAGGACGAGAAAAGGACAAAGTTTGATGCAAAGTTGACATGTAAAGGGTAGCTACTGAAAACGAGTCCTAAGCATCTTGAGAGGGAAAAAGGTTGATGCAAGGGTTAAAATGAACCTACACAAGTGCTAAGGGGGTGGACATTAAAGTAGATACAGAAATGCATGTGAAATTGCAAGGGGTGCAATTTTATGACATTACAGTGTCATGACTAAGGTATAGTGTTTAGTAATTGGTTGTAGCTACTACTTGGTAAAGTGGGTCAAGGAATATATTAGTTTTTAGTGGGAATTATAGTATTTTGTAGGTCATATTTGTGTCAACAACGAATAAAGGTTTGAAGGGTCAAAGCATCAGTTGGTTAGCGATCATTACCAAAGGCTGGTTAATAAAGATTTAGGCTACTAGTTGTGTGGTGGGGCCACCCCCAATCATGTCTATTTGGTGAGGGGACCTATCCATGCCATTGAAAACACCAATTACTATCACCTTTACCCCTCTCAATGCTCACTTATGTTATTCAACTATTGGTTCTAGCTTGTCTATCACCTCCACTTTAGAAGAATGGTTAGCTAACCAAGCCACCAAGTACTACTACCTTGCAACCACCAACACCATCACTCAATTAGTGGGGCCACCCACTTTCATCCAAAGAGCCATTGAAATAGTGTTGGTGAGTTTGTTTCATGCACTTAAAGGGGAATTTTTTTCTCATAACCTTATATTTCACCCAAGAAATCAAATTTTTGCATGCTTATAGTCAATGAAAAGTAATCTTTGAGCACTTCCTAGTGGTGTTTGTATTTAATTTTTTTTTTTATAGAAAATTATAAGTAGAAACTAATTTTGCTCTCATTGATTCGACACATCATATCTTGTGCACACAATATTTAATTTTAGACTTATTATAGGTGATGGAGACTATTTTATGATTACTTCATAGTGGATTAGGTGCAGAATTGTCAATATGTGTTGTTGAACTTAAATTTATATAGTTTTTCTTTTCAAGTTCCTAAATTATGGTTACTTTATAGGTTTAAAGAAAAATGAATCTACAATTGATTTGGTGTTAAATTCATAGAAATTTTACATGTTAATATTTGATTGTTTCTATTTGACATGACTGCTAATATAATTTTGAACCTATTTATTTTATTGTGATATATATGGGTTGTGTATTTTTGAGGTTATCTATACTAACAGGTTGTATTAATAACTCAAATATGTGCCTTTTCTAGTGTTGAAGTAGATTATATTAGTTGGAATTTATTTGATCACTTGATGCATTGGTATGTTTATCACTATGAGGCAAAGAGATGGTGTTTCTCAAGATAATTGTATTTTAGGACCTATAGTTGTTGATAATGATGGTATGAGAGACTTTGAATCTATTTCTAGTGGGAGTTTGATGTAAGTACATTGAAATGGTGATTTTGGTGTCATGGAGTTTCTTGCATGCATGGAGCTTTAGCAGGATATGGTTGTTTATATAAATTTATATTAATTCTTGGATTATATATTGTAACTTATCTTCTTGGCTTGGAGATCATATCTCTACTTTGCTCATTGTAGTTGTTGGTATTGCAATTTAGAATTTTAATTATGTGAGAGTCATTGGTGATCCTCAATTATGATATGGTTATTTTGATTCCATGTGTATCTCAATATCATAGTTTAATGGGAGATTTGGTAATGATAGGATTTATCACTTAATGATGGATGATCTTCTGCAATGCTTGTTGGTATCTCAAAAATCTATTGGATTTCTTCTCATGTATGCAATGAGATTCTATTGACATATTTAGTTTTTATTGATAAGAGATGCTTATCTTCATGTTGATTCGAGATGTTGATATCTTGTTATTGTGAAGGAATCTTGGAGTCTTTGTTTGATGTCTCAATTATGATTTGTCAATATGATAGATAATCTTTGGTTTAGAGGATGGTTATTGTGCAATGGTAGAGTCTCAATTACTATTTATATTTTTTGCATGATATAGGTGGTCTTGTGAGGTAATATGTTTATTAGAGACATATGATCTTTTGAGGATATTTAGATCACATTGTCATGGAGGATTCTTGGATTCTATATTAATCATATAGTGTGAGATTTGACGGTGATTTGTGGTATTCTTCTAGTATTGAGTGCAGTGATCACTTTTCTTTGGAGATGTTGGGTATTATAGTGATGTAAATAGACTTTATTAAGTGTAGGATGGTTAGTTGGGTGCTCATGAGTATTTGATAGACTTTGGTGAGGCTATAGATCTATATTTCTTGGAGATAGTGTGTTGATATGTTGATATAGTTATTATTTGATGAGTTTTCAATAGAAATATCAGGGATCCTACTTCAACATGGAGCTAATGAGGATTTTTTCCATGGTGGCTATCTTAAAAGAAGAAACCTCATTCCCCACTCTTGGTCCACTTGATAGAGAAACATTTGATAGATATTTCCCACCTTAGTTTCAAATGCATTTTATTGCATGCTTTATCTTCTCATGAAAATGAGTCTTAATCTTTGGATGTTAGTTCTAGAGATCTTATTTGAGAATTACTTAGTATAGTTTATCTTTCCTTTATCTCCTTATACATATGATTTTTTATAAATATAGTTTTAAGGAGTGTAATGGATGGTTTTGAGAATATTCTCTTTTTAAATGAATGAAAAATTATTTTTTTTAGTCTTCCTTCAATTTGAGAGGCTTACATCCTTTCTAGTTTATTGAAATAAATTGGCATGTGTGACCTTGGAGTTGAATGATTGGATTTTGATGAGGCTTTTTTATTTGGGGTTTTATGAAGGAGATATTACTTATCATAGCTTTAGCACATTAGTGTTGGTAGGACATGGTTCCAATTTTTAATCTTTTTTATGGTCTAAGTCTCTTCTTAGAGTTTTGTGTTCACATGACATTAGAGTTGAGGTTGTATGGAGCTATTGTAATCACTATATTTTTGGTCATTTTCTATTATTGTACTTCATTATTTTTAATAACAATAAGTAGGTTCTTTAATCTCTAGATTTTATGATGTGGATAAATTGGGAGAGATATGGATTTTAGTGGTGAGAGTTATTTTACATCAATTTAGCTTATAATTTTTAAATCATTTTGTGTGTTCTTTGGTGCTAGATAATATTGATGACATCAACAACGCCCTTCTTGTAAGTTCTATTGGTGGAATTTTATATGTTTTAATTGACTTTAGATTTGATATTATCCATGTAGAGGGAGTTCTAGGATTATTTGTTTCCTTTCATGGATGCTATCATTATACTATAATGTTGAAGGTCTTCAAGTTTTTTACCACATATCTATGTGTGTTTATTACTTTAAATGACTTATTTGTGTAAGATAGGGTATATACAGGGACATGTGATTATATATTGAGTTGGAAATGTTGTTCTAAAAAGGTTTACCTATGATGATGAGTATACCTTATTTTTTAGATATGGTTAGTTGGATGTGTTGGCAACTAGTTGTGATTTATTTTAGTTGTTGGTGAGTTATTAGCAATTACTTAGGCCTATTTTTTGCCATTGGATTTTTTTGTCTATGTTTAGATATTGAGTTGAGAAAAGATTCATGCTTCTATGTGATAATTAGTGTGTCATCCACTTTGGATTAGATCTTATCTTTCATGCATTGGCATGATGGAGGATGAGATGGTTCTTGTTTGAGATGATGGTCACATTAGTTGTCATTGCAAGTATCTTGATGGTACATGCTAGATATAGGGATTTTTTTGTTGATTGATCTTACTTTTGACCCCTTATGCAATGTATACAAGTGTGAAAATGTTGGGAAATGTGTTTTGTATAACTTACATAATAATAATAATAATATAAAAATAAATATTTAATTTTGGTGCATCTAGAGATGTGGACACCAAATAGGTTTAGGTATTCTTAGGTGTGTTGTATGAAACCCTAAATCAATCATGTCAAAAGTTGTACTCATTAGAATTTATATATTCAATAGGATTTGTCTCACTATCTATAATATTGATTTCATCTACATTTATGGCCAATAGAATAAGATCATTGCCTATGATTTTGACATATTGATTGGAATATGAAGGACTTCGTTGGAACCATTTTCATCCAAGTACCTATCAATTTTTATGTACCATGCCTTGGGTTCCTACTTCAAACCATATAAAGCTTGATACATGAATACTTACTCCTCCAAACCTCCATTAAGGAAAGCATTCCTCAAATGCATTTAATGAACTATCTAGCCAAATTGATTTGACATGGCTATGACTAGTAGATGGTGCTCATATTTTTTGTAAGAGTAAAGGTCTCCTTGTATTCAATGTCCTCTCTCTATGAAAACCCTTTTGTAACCAATTGTGCTTGATACTTTTCTAACATGTCATATTCCATGTACTTGACCTTGTACAATCATTTTCAACCAATGGATAAATCTTCTTTAGTGGAAGATCTATGATATCCCAAGTCTTATTTTTTATGGCTCTCATGGTTAGTTGTCATGGCATTTTTCCATTCAATTTTACCTTTTTCCTTCTCAAATACATGGGGCTCATTAACTCCCTAAATATTGGCCATTAGATAAAAGTTAATATTGTTCCTCTTGCTCTTTCCTCTTGATGATTATCTCTCAAATTTCACTAACATAAACATCTCCAATGGTGCTTTGCCACCACTTTGGTGTATTTGTGGAATCCTCTTCATCCAAACCAATATTGTCATCCTAAATTTGGATACCTAAACCTATGTTAGTTGAATGATGATTCAAGCTATTTGTTAAGTTAGATGACATTTACCTTGCAAACCTAAGTCATTTTTATGTCTCCATATTTCTTGGAAAGTGCCTTAGGGGACCTGAGATAAATGTATTTAATATAAGCATATTAAAATTATATTTTTTAGAAGAAATTTAATGTTGGTGGAGGTTACATGTCACTGGAGAACAAAAATACCCCTCATAGGCATTCGCATTGGGAATGTGAAGGGTCTTGAGTGGGGCACCAAGTTTGGAGGGAAATAGGTGGAAACAAGTGTCCATTAGTTCTCCATCCAAAAGCTAAACAATCACTGAAGCATCCTAAATACTAGAATTTGAAGGGGATATGAGTTAAGCACCCATGTTGAAGCCTTGTGCACATTAATTAATTTATTATCATAACTCTTGGTTTTCCAAGGAAGGGGCATGATTTTTTTCAAGTGGATTTGGCACCTCTTATTTTTGTTATACCACTATGGTTTTGGCAATAAGCGATGTTAGAACCTCTTGTGGACATGGTCGACCAGAATCAAATAGTTATAAACTACTAGTTGTGGAAGGTTCAATTTATGTTAAGTTGCATTTCATTTTATGCTTTACTTGAACTCCATTCCTTATTTGTTGGTAAGCCTTTTTTGGTATTAATGATAAAATCCACAGTGCTTCTTATTCAAATTTCAGACCATGGACATTTCAAAGATGAGTCTTGGAGATGCATCCTTTTTTAGTGACAAAAAATGTATCCCTTTAAATTTATCACTTGTTTGGGCCCTCTTAGTTAACTTGGACTGAATTGTGCCTTATTTTAGTGTTGTAAAGTTTACCCCTTTACACTTTCACACTTATATAGGGCTCCTTTAATTAATTGAGCTTAATTATGCCTTAATTGGCCCTTTAATTCATTTTCCAAGCCTATTTATTACATTTTCCAAAGGGAAAACCCGACATTAATTAATGCCTTAACATAACACCTTACATTGAGCAATGTGTGTCCTAGGTTTAGGGACCTAGGACCTATTCACCCATGGGCGAATGGGTCCTCCCTTAGACCTAGGACCTAAATTTAAATTATGTTTTTGATCATATTTTAACATATTCAAATCTATATTTCAATGTCAGCTTGTGATATTTGAATTTTGGGAAATTAAGGATACATATCTATAAATACAAGGCTATTTCATCAAATCAAGTCTAAGTTTCTAGAGAAGTTTTGAAGAGAAATTTCATAAGAGAAAATATCATTGTCAAGATCATTCAAAGGAAGATTTCTTCATCATTTGTTGCAGCATTCAAGATCAATTCATCATCTCAAAGTCTTTTGTAATCATACATGTTTTTGGAGCTAACATTATGATGTAGGTTTCAAGATCTAATCCAAGAATTCAAGTCAAAGATTCAAAGCAATATTGAAGCATCAAGATCCACATTCATTGAATCCATTTCATGCAAGATCAACATCAATATTTCAGTCCTTCAAAGGTTTAATCAAGGGTTTGGTGAGTTGCAACATTGAATTGTTCATTCATCATTCCATTCATTTTATTTTATTTCATTTCAAGGTTTAATTACCAAAATGGGGTTTGACCAAGGCAACCCCCCATTCACACAAAAAAAAACATGTTTCCCCTCTTTTGTGTGTTGCAGATTTGCAAGTTGAAGAAAAGTTGAAGATATCAAAGTTGCAAAATTGCAAAGTTGCATTTGTTGTCATCTCACAGAAACTCATATCTTGAAATAATTTTTGACTATCTGACTTTGAAACCCAAGAATATAGAAGTGCAGATAGAGGATTAGAGGACCTAGAAACCAATTTTTAAAATCCCTACACAGGACCCCATTCGCCATAGGGCGAATGAGTCCTCATACAGCTTCTGAAAACATCATTTTGTGAGAGGTTCACAACATTTATCCCTTCCAAATTTTCCTAAAAGTTTGTTGGTTCCTTCAATTTTATGCTTAATCTACTAAATCCAAGTAATAGATTGCATTTTAGATTTTATTTTCTATTTTTAATATTTCTCCCCAAAGTGTTATTTGACCTAGACCCTCATCCTAACACAAAAAGGAAATATGAAGATTCCTCCATAGAATTGATTCTCCTAAGGGTAGTTAGTCAATTATTTGTGGGGATCTCATTTCCTAATGAAATTAGAGAAGTAGGACCCCTTTTCCCCTCTTTGGATCTACTTTTCCATTTTGGGAAACCCTAGCCCTATTTTTCTATATTTCATTTTGGTGAACCCAACCTTGTACAACAAAATTATGAAAATTGGAGTCTTTTCAACCCTAGATCTGAGTTTTGCAATAGTTTGCATTATATTTGCATTAGTTGCATTACATTTAGGGTTATTTAATCTTGCATTAGTGAACATAAAGCATTCAGAATTAAATTTGCATGTTTGTGTCACTTAAAATCATCAAAAATTAGAAAAATTGCATTAGATTTGCATTTATTTTGCATAGTACTTACATTAAGATCAACATTCAATCATTTAAAATCAAATTTAGATTCATATTGAATATTAAAAATAGTCACATAGTTCATCATTTGACCTTAGTTAAACTTGCATTTAGAGACATTAATCTGGAAAAATCTATTACAAAAAATTATGTTACAGATCAGAAACAGAAATCACATAAGATACACTCAGATTTAAAAAATTCAAATTTAGAAAAACCCTGACCTAGGACCCATTCGCCCACGATGAATGAGTCCTTGTATAGACATTTTTGAAAAAAAATTGAGCGCTTTTTAGTTCATGTTCTGCATTTTTGTTACTACTTTATGTTATGAGAATTGGTTTTCTAAAATAGTTTATTTGTGCATTCAAAGTATTGATCATTTAGTTAGATTTGCAACATTGTGAAAAACGTTTCTTGCATATTTTAGTTAAAGATAGTATTAGATTTTTGTATTTTTCTTTCATTTTTCAGCATTAGAAAGATTAGTTTACATTTTGCAATCATTAGAAAATAAAAACAAAAACCAAAAACATCAAAACAAACAAAACAAACAAAAAACTAAATGGTTAACCTTGGAAAAAGAATATCCTTTAAACCCTTTAGTTGTGATGACTTTGGCATGTAGATGAAGCCCTTGAGGACTTTATCTCACCTAGATCATCCACTAAATCTTTGGTACAAGAGGATGCAAGCATAGACAATCATGACAATCATAGTTGCTCTTCTCCCAATACCTCTCCTACTTGTGACGAAGGTATTTTGGTGTTAGAAGAACCAATTATTAAGCATCGTGAGAAATTTGTTTGTCCCTCTTTCAATGCTACATTTATCTCAAAAAACACTAAGATGGATGGAATATATGAATATGTTAAGTTCACATTAGATCCCCCCTTACTACAAGGTCATCTAGGTAACTCGGTTGAGGTTATGACTGCACAAATTGGATCTCCTTTAACTAGTGACCCTCCTAAGTCACCTCCCATCCTTGAACCACCTAAAAAGAAACCATTCAACCCAAGAGATATCTTGAAATTTATAATGCAACCTGATAGTAACAATGTTTTACAGCAAACGATTCACAATATCGTTTCTCACACATATAATACATGGAACAATATACAACCTCAAACCATTCCCGCTTCATTACCATTGCCTCAACCTATTTTTCCTAGTGCTCCTCGTTTTCCTTGTGGAAAGGAGTATGATTTTGTTGAACAACTTAAAAATACTCCCGCTAACATATCCTTATGGGATCTTATTCAAACATCACCTACATACAATCGAATGGTCCAAGAAACTTTGCAAAAGAATAATATCTAATTTTCTATTAAATTGAATGATGTAGCATTCTCCTTTGATTGTATGCAAGTGACAAAATCAGAAATCACATTCCCTAAACATGAATTACCCTCATTTGAGATACAAAATAAGAATGAGGCCTCAATGATAAAGGTAATCATTAATGAAACTGTAGTTAGGTGCACTCTCATAGATAATGGAGGAGGTCTTAATGTTTGTAGCATTGATCTCCAAGATTAAATTGGTGTGGACAAGAGACTTATTCAACTTAATGATGTTAATATTCATGGCTTTGAAAATGATAATAGGCAACCATTAGGAATGATCACATTACCTATTGAGGTCAGACCTATAGTTTTTCCTACCCCTATCCATATCATGCTAGGACCACTTTCATACAACCTTCTCCTAGGGAGACCATGGATTCATCCTATGAAAGGAGTCCCTTATACTCTTCACCATGCAATAAAATTTGAATACACCAACAAGATATACACGGTTGAAGCAGATGAACGAAGCTATAAATCACAAGTCCAGCATGATCATAACACTTCCAACTCCCCTAAAATTTTGATTCCAACTTCCAAAGTAGAACCTATACAAGTTGATGTTAATCCTAATTGTCTTTCGCCTACAAAAAAACTCTTTAGTGATGATTGGGGGTCATTAGATTTTATGCCTCGATTCAACGAAGATTTCAAAATCTCACCCTCAAAGTCCAAAGAGTCATATACAAACGATTCATCTTCAAACACATGTTTTAGTGACCATTGGGGTTCATTAGATTTTACACCCTCCTTTATGGGAGAGTACAAAATCTCACAATCTACATCTATAGACTCTTGTGTTTCATTTTCTCAACTTGGTTCCACATCAACAACATCACCCCATGGTGGTGATGGGGGCTCTTTAACTCCAATCCCTCATTAGAGGAGGATGTGTAACTTTAAGAAACCTAAAAAGGATTTGTGTTCTCGTGAAGAAGCCAATCCTTCTCAGAAGCATAAAACCTCTTCATTTGCATTAGAAGAATGTTATGATCTTGGATACAAACTCCTTTCTAAGCATGGATATAATGAAAACATGGAGCAAAATGATAGAGAATAAGTGAAGTATATACCATACTCTTTCAAGAACGATCTAGGCTTACTACCTTTATCTCCATATTCATCTAAGGCCTTATCATCTACTGTGTGTATGACATCTTGTGCTAAGAAATAAATATCCCCTATTGTTGATCAAGAGATTATCTTGTTGAGGCTTCTTGAAGCCTGCTTGATTCTTATTCCTCCAAAAACATGAAAGAAATTTTACAAGAGTTAACTTTGTGTGTATCATAGAGTTCATTATCATTCTACTAATTAATGTAAGGCTTTGAGTGATTAAATTCAACATCTTAAACATTGTGGTGTTCTTCATTGTGTTGATGCACCTACTTCCTCTAATTGATATTGATTTTCATTCTATCATGTTGTTCATCACTATGTGGCATTAGTAGCTTTATGTGTCTTGCTCATTGCCATTCATGGTGGTACAATCTCAAGTGCAACCATATCTTGGAAGAAACATGATAGTTCTTGGTGGTTGTCTTTGTCTCTACGATTGGAGGGAAAGGATAACTAGTTCTTCGAGGTGTGCATTCTTTTCCAGGATCCCCTCTTCCTCTCTTTCTACTTAAAATACCAACATAGTAAGTATGTTGACATTTTAAGTGGGGGGCATATTGTCTCTCGTTCATTTTTTGCACATTCCCCTTTTAAGTGATGATAGCATAGAAAGTGTGATTAGTACATTATCATTATTTTATTAACATTGGCATTATTTCATTTTGGCATTTTAACATTTTTTGTTTAGCATAGCATGTTGATCATGTTGTGGTTAGTACAATGAGAGCTTGTAGACCTAGCGTGACTTTCTCATTGTATGATGAGAGCCTAGACAGAGGCATGACTTTCTCACTTAACCACTAGACCTTGTGAGCATATTTTTCCAATGGCCACCTAGAATAACACAATTTGCTTGCCTATGGAGCCTTTTTGTTGGATGGGTGTGGCATAATACAAATTGCTAGTCCATCTTTCTTTTCTCTTCGCTTTAAATTTAACATTGTATGTTTATGTATCTTGTCTTGCTGCTTTATATCATACATCTTGTTTGTGTCCCTTTATGCTTATGTAGGCTTTTCATAGGATCTTGATTCTGGGGGCTTGCACAACCTCCTTGATATTTTTCATCCTATCCCCTCAAAATTTGTGCACTTGGACCCCTCTTGACACGTGTTTGTCTACTTAAGTGTGAGTTTGACGCAAGGCCATTCTCTCTCTAAAGTGGGGCCTAAATGTAGTGACAAAAAATGTATCCCTTTACATTTTCTCACTTTTTTGGGCCCTCCTAGTTAATTTGGACTTAATTGTACCTTATTTTAGTGTTGTAAAGTGTACCCCTTTACAATTTCACACCTATTTAGGGCTCCTTTAACTAATTGCGCTTAATTATCCCTTAATTGGCCCTTTAATTCATTTTCCAAGCTTGTTTATTACATTTTTTGGAGGGGAAACCTGACATTAATTAATGCCTTAACATAACACTTTACCTTGAGCAATGTGTGTCCTAGGTTTAGGGGCCTAGGATCCATTCGTCCATGGGTGAATGGGTCCTCCCTTAGACCTAGGACCTAAATTTAAATTATGTCTTTAGCAATATTTTAACATATTCAAATCTATATTTCAATGTCAACTTGTGATATTTGAATTTTGGGATATTAAGGATATATATCTATAAATACAAGGCTATTTCATCAAATCAAGTCTAAGTTTCTAGAGAAGTTTTGAAGAGAAATTTCATAAGAGAAAATATAGTTGTCAAGAGACTTCAAGGGCAGATTTCTTCATCATTTTTTGCAACATTCAAGATCCATTCATCATGTCAAAGTCTTTTACAATCATGCATGTTTTTGGAGCTAACATTGTGATGTAGGTTTCAAGATCTAATCCAAGCATTCAAGTCAAATATTCAAAGCAAGATTGAAGCATCAAGATCCACATCCATTGAAGTCATTTCATGCAAGATCAACATCAATATTTCAGTCCTTCAAAGGTTTAATCAAGGGTTTGGTGAGTTGCAACATTAAATTGTTCATTCATCACCATTCATGCTATGTCATTTCATTTCAAGGTTTAATTGCCAAAACGGGGTTTGACCAAGGAAAACTAATGCAGGAGCATCTAGTGGTATAAGAGCAATCCTACATCACCCAAAAATATATTTACTTTCATTTAGATTTTTGTAGATGTTTTTGCATTTCTGGATACCCTTTTCATTGAAGAAGAATTCCCAACTTTTAGAACTGTTTTTCTGCTTTTTCTACTCAACTGCTATTTTTAGCAAGTATGAATTTGAAGGTGTGAGGAGACAGAAATTTAAGGGAAGCTGCGGGATAGAATAATAAACACTTTGGTGAAATAATCAGGCAAAGATCATCCCGATTCAAAAGTTATTCAAGTTTCATTTTCTGCTTTTTGCCCTACAAAATCTTCAGAGCTAATTTTGAGGGACTTAAAGGCTCCGGATGGGCTTGAAAATTGGCAGAAAATGAAAGTGGTTAGCCTTTAAGCCCCATCTTATGGCACTTCATTTTCGCAAGACCTTTCCGAAAAGGTATTATCATTGAAGATCCGATGGTTAGATCTTGAGTTAGGGCTTCCGAAAGTTGGTGCATAATTAGAATGTTGTTTTTGGCTCCAAACAGAGAATTGGGCTATTTATGGGATAGTTTCTGATTTTTGTGAGTAGTTTTTGGGGAAAGAAGATCGCATGTTGCGAAAAGGGGAATTTCTATAACTTTCTGTAGTTTGCATGTATTGTAGAACTCGAGGATTTGAGATCCTCTACATGTAAGAGTTTCATATTTTGAAAATAATAAGAATCTTTGTTTTTCTCTGTGATTTTCTGTGTCTCGGGTTGCACCCTCATCAAAAACCCTCATTCACCCAAAAACAAACATTTTTCCCCTCTTTTGTGTGTTGCAAATTTGCAGGTTGAAGAAAATTTGAAGATGTCAAAGTTGGAAAATTGCAAAGTTGTATTTGTTGTCATATCTATTTTAATCTCATGAAAAATCAGATCCCAAATTAATTTATGACTATTCGACTATGAAACCTAGGAACTGGAAGTGCAAGCACATGAGTAGAGGACCCAAAAACCAATTTTGAAAATCCCTACATAGGATCCATTCGCCATAGGGAGAATGAGTCCTCAAATAGCTTTTGAAAATATCATTTTGTGAGAGGTGCACAACATTTATCCCTTCCAGATTCTCTAGAAACTTTGTTGGTTCCTTTTGTTTTATGCTTAATCTACTAAATCCAAGTGATAGATTGCATTTTGGAGTTGATTTTCTATTTTTAATCTTTCTCCCCAAAGTGTTGTTTGAACTAGACCCCTCGTCCTGACACAAAAAGGAAATGTGAAGATTCCTCGATAGAATTGATTCTCCTAAATGAAATTAGAGAAGTAGGACCCCTTTTCCCCTCTTTGGATCCACTTTTCCATTTTGGGAAACCCTAGCATCCTATTTTTATATGTTTCACCTTTATTGCATCGTTCAAGCTTATGGTTGAGCGCAATGATTTTGTCCATACTTTGGTGGCGTAGTCTAATGTTGCATTTACCAATTGTCATAAAGTCATGGGGTTTTCAACAAGTAATTATAGATTTAAATAGAGAAGCTAATCGTTATCAAATTATCATGTTTCTTTCAATATTGTCAATGGTTTTTCTTGAAAATTTAGCTTGTGCTTCTTTTATTCTATATGTAGTGAAATTACTGCACCAATATCTTCAGGAAAAAAATTAGGTTAGCATTTTCAAAATGCTACCCAAAATAATTGAAATGTAGGTTGATGTGATCAACTTGGTTCTCATTGCAGGGCCTAGATCTTATGCTACTCATTGGAAGCAAATTGTCATGTATCTGGAAGATGTGATCATCGTGTTATTGTTACCCCCAAAGTCACATTTTTTTGCAAAATGCTTTTTTCCTTCACTGTAATGCCCCGCCAAGTAACCTTAAAGGAAGTTGCAATTAACGTCATAAGCGAACTAATTTTTTTTATAAAGTGCATTTAACATACACATTCACTTACTAATTAACAACAAACCTCTAAGGCTACAAGGTTAGGATTACTAAACCCACACATACATATTACATATAACCATAGCATTATGAACTTTATGAAATAAACATCATACATCATAAGAATACCACATAACATAATAAAATAATCAACCAATATACAATCTCATAAACATTAGCTTAAACCAATAGTTACATCACTCATTCCCAGAATGAGGCAATAGTACTCAAGGTTACAATTATAAAATTCTACCTCATAAACATAAGAGGGATAAAATAACTTATACAAGTTAAAATATTACAATGCAAATAATTACAACAAGAACTGCGAGCTGTCCATTTGGATGTCTCGCCACCAAGTACTGAAGATAGATGGGGATCCAACGGTTTTGGTGCATGTTCCACCCTACCAATGTGGTACCCGAAGGCCCACCCCTCATATTAGGAAATAGTAACAAAGTAACATGGACAAATATCTACAACCATTAACCAAAGGCAGACTCATACTGACTCAAACTAACATAACCAAATAAATGCCATCAATAAGTACAAATCCAGTTCAACTCAAGTACAACACAAGTACAAATCAAACATCACTAACATAGGTCACATTGCTTCTAGACATAAAATAGATCAAGTATGTTCAGAAAACCATACACATAAAATAATTAACAACAGTTGTCCTAGATAAAGTGTCATCGCAAGGTTTGTCATGAGATCTCCTCTGGGCGTCCTTCATAGGCTCCGATAATCCTGGTGGCCTCAACCGAATCCCGGCACTCATACTCACTCATGCGGAATCAACTACCTCTCGTAAGGACAAGATAGTTGATCTTGCCATTTCAGGCCTTCTCACTCATCCCAAGTCTAAACAAGCCCTTGTGTCTATGAGTGAGGATTAAATTATCTTGATTAGTGTGAACTGCATCCTAATCAACTAAGTACATTAATTTATTATCACTTGATTAATTCACTTCTGAAGGTTACCCGGTTTACCACTTTGGGCTCCGGCCCCTATCAAAATCCACTCTTCTAATGGACAACGCACTCACAACCAATCACCAAGGGAAACATAAGTGCATACAAACTAGGCATCATAACCACTCCAACACAAGGAGGATACAAATAATAAAAACTCACTACAAACATCTTGGAGGCAACAATCACATAGTCCACTCTTTTCACAGGAGGTACAAAGGATCCCCGTTCAAAGAAACCGAGTAAACTGAAAAGACGCCATGCACTACCCAAGGGAAAACAATTGGATGACATAAATATTCAACAACTTTTATCATCTAAGTTCTTCTGGAAGACTTATAATTTAGGACTAACACTAAATCCCAAAACCAACAATGCAACTTGACGACATAACAACAAAAGCATTCAAGTCATCAATCAAATCTTATATTTGGATTTCCTAAATCCATACTCATTCAATAGGTAGTGTTGACAAAATCAAAGACATAATGGCTAGATCATCTATAATTATAACCCTTATTTCCCCTTTCATTATTGGAAATTTAAAACAATTAAATTTACTTCCCTTTACTGAATACAGAGAATTAAATCCTTCAAGATAATCATGAGGAAGATACTACTTTTGGATATACTAAATCCATATTTCTTTCATAATCCAATCACAATGATTCAATTAATCTAAATAGAAATTAATAAATAAAATAATTGATTGCCTCATCAATAAAACAACTTCTTAATTTACTTTTAAATCGACACAAATCCATGCAAGTAAACTCTTTCCATTTTCTAACCAAATCTTACATCTCATTCAATTTCTATTTAAAATATTCAATCACTTTAATATAATAACATATTGTTTCTCTATCCATTTTTCATATACACTAATCAATCTATTTTTAAATCTCTACTCAATAATATATTGCATGCATCTCATTAAAATAAAATACGATAATGAATTTTACACTTAATATATATATATGCTCCATATTATATAGACACCAAATATATATATTAATAAATTTAATTACATATATTTTTTAATATTCCATTCACAATGACTAGATTACTCTATGGAACTAAATAAAACATAATAACTATTTGTCTTTTTCAATATAGTTAGTTCCTAAATTTACTTCTAATGCAACCTAACACTATTGCAAACAATCTTTTCAATCTTCTATCCGGAGTCTATGTCTCTTCAACTATCCATTTAAAAACATGCAATTTCATCAATATATAAAAATATCTTTTGGCTTATTTATTTGACCACGCATTCATATTGTTTCTAATTAAATCTCATTAATTAAAACAAACATTTAAATATAAATATTTATATAATTCTTCAATATATTTAAATATTTTTTTCCTTATCAATTTTGACCATACATTCAAAACTTATCTCTTAAACTCTTCATGCAAAACTAAATTACACGCACTTAAATAAAACAAGGTAAATACTGATTGAAAATACTCATGGATATATATATATATACATCTCAATATATTTTTTTCAATCATATTAACAAAATAAATATTTCCTTTTAAATCAAATAATTACTTATATTAAAAAAATATATTTCTCTATACATTTTTTACACATACTAATCATTTCTTTTAGAACACTAATAATACCCAATTTGCAAACAACAAAATAAAATAAGATAAAATATTATTTATTCTCTCAAATGGATATATACCTTCAATATATATATACTAAATATAAATTAATATATTTAAATATATTTAATTATTAACATATCTTCTATTCTTTACAGAATATCAAATTGTTTAATTCAAAATAAAATATCCCTTATCATCAATTTTTTAAAATATATATATTTTCCAATTAAATCAAATTAATAATTGGACCTTTTATATATGAATTTAAATTTCACAATTAAATTTTAAATTATGCATTCTTTAAATCAAATATTTAACTTCTTCAATTAAACTTTAACATGTCATTTTAAAATAAACAATAATTTCTCATACATTTTTAATTTTAATTCCACTAATCTAATATACAAATTTTATTTAAAATAATATAAATAAATATAATATTTTAATATTATAAAATATTATTAAATAATATTTTGATATTATAATAACAATATATAAAATATTAATATTTATAAATATCAATTTATTATTATTTTATTTTCAGAGCAGCCATGGGAAAATAACTTAACAGCAGTCTCATGTTTCAAGCATAACTCAAAAACTACGATCTGGGTATTTGCGATTTTTTGACAGGGATAAGAAAATTTTAAAATGCAAAAACCCTTTAAATTTCCTGACAACCCAGTTTGTGTAAGTGAAGTTATAGGCAACGCAACCAAACCATTTTACCATGAAAAATATAACTATACTGCAGATTTTAAAATCCGTTTTTTAATAGTAAACAGAAGGTTTCATTTTCTAAAAACATTCTAAATGCATTATTCAATCTCTATGTTTGATTTCAATAACAACAAAATCGATTTCTCCAAATAATTTAAATTCAACTAAGATTTTCACAATTTTCACAAATAAATGCTGTAAATTTGTTTAATTCTTTTCTTCTAATATCAAATTTATTTTCTAAAACAGATTTAACAAACAAATCTTTAAACACTACTATTTTAAAAAAAATAATAATCAAGAACAATAAAACACAAAGAGAAAAACCTGGTACAAAAAGCTACAGAAAGAGATGAATTTTTGATGCAAGCCTCCTCCAAAGATTTCATGAATTTTCTTCAATTCTCCAATGAATCCAATCCAAAACCCAACAAATGCAAACAATCTTTCCTTCAATCAATTCTACAATCAAAACTTTTTTCAAACCATTGTGCAAATTTTCCAAAATTTCTTTTCTGCTGTAAAAATGAATTTTTCTAAAGACTTTTCTGCCCTAAAATTAAAACATGTATTCTTTATAAATCAAAAATACCTAATACAACCCTAATTCACATTGCATGCAAATTAAATATTAATTTCAATTTCAATATTTACAACCCTAATTCACATTACATGCAAATTAGATATTTCAATTTCAAATAATAAATTAATTTCCAAAATTGCAACTAATTTCTCAAATAAACATTTAATTACAATTTATAATTTAATTCCCACACGTTGAAATTAAATTCCAAATTAATGTTAATTCTTTTATTTCCTTTCATTCTATTGCATCACGTTTAATTAATTAATTTAATTATTTAATAACTAAATTCAACCCCCTTGGATTAAATTTAATTAATTAAATAATTTAAATATAAACTCTTATCCACATTGTATTATTTAAATTAAATAACCATCAATATGATTTAAATACAATTATTCTAAATATCTATTTCCAAATCAATAATCCTTCAAAATTAAATAACATTAAAACAAGACAGACAATGGCTCGACACACACGACTGACGACACACTGAGGCTAGGGTGTAAACTTGACACATGTTACCTAGCTACTATCTCCCATTCAACTTAACCGTTGAATCGACACGTTCAAACCTGTGAAATCAGGTGGAGTCGATGTCATATACCTGCAATCCTGCAACCAAGTAAACAACAGCATACAATATATCCAACATATAATACACACCGTGAAGAAGGAATTACGGATTTGTAGGGCGCTCGCAAGCAAGTGATGCGAAACCATCCTCTTCACCAATACACTCATCGAAACTAACACTTCCATCATAATTCCAATAATCTTATTTTAACATCTCATGTTAACTCTACATCATTAATCCATAATGCATGTAAAACAATAATCAGATAACCACATCCCACAATAATAGTTGTCGCTCAATAATAGCGATCAAAACATCATAACAAAATGTATCTAGTATCAAAGTAACTGCAACCAAACATCACATAACGCAAACCAAACAAGAAGCAAAACAGAGGGGTATTACATTCACTTTCCTCATCGCCTAATCCATCTACGTTGAATGACATTGAATAATGTTTGAACGAAGAAGAGTTTTGCCGGTTCGGAGAGGGTTTAGATTTTTTTCGAGGATGAGGATAAGAAATGACAAGCAAGGGCATCATGTTTATATGTGTGATGGGGTGTCTATTATTAATGAAAATTTAGTTTTCAAGCTTCCACATGATCTTTCTCAAAGGATTGTCATATTTTGTAGGTGTTGATTATGGGGAATCAATTATTTATTTGTGATCTGCTACTTTGTGAATTTAGTTTTCTGGAATTTTCTTGGTACAGTTTGATTTGTTAAAGCTATTCCATATGCATGTCTCATCTTTTGCTAAGTTCACAGCACCCTTGAATATTGGGTTTATAGTGATGTGTTCAAATTTATATAGGATAAGGGAGAGGACTCAGTAGTTGTGCATCCTAATTTTGCGCTTCTCAAAATCTTACGTGGAAATTTTAAATCGCTCCCAATTTTTTATAGCAGCTTACTTGGCAAGTCCCTTGCTTATAACTTTCGTTTCAGGGCCACATCAGCATGTTTTTTGTCAAGGTTTCAAAAAAGGCCCAAAAAAAAAGTGAGACCAGTGCATTCACATCATAGGTAGTTGAGCGCAAATGTGGCATCACATGATTGGTTGCTTTTTAGATCAAAAGAATTCATTTTGTTTAATTATGGGTAGTCAAGTCACAACTATTGGGTATTATATAAAAAACTGCTATCACAACTATTGGACATTATATAAACAACTACTATCACAACTATTGAAACATGCTCAATTATTGGGTCCTCTCTCCTAGTCTTTGACGAATGTTAAAATTAAATATTTGGAAAATCCTTGTATGATGAATTCACACCATTCACAATTCTCTAGGATGCCTTACCCTATGAGGTTAGCTTCAATTGCTAAAGACGATTTTAAAGAAGTTTGGGGCTTGTTTGTGCAAGTATGGCATGATTTTAGCTAAATCAAACTCTTTCTATAATCTCTTCTATATTTGAATCCTACTAAAGTCTCTAGTTGAAGTTCCAAATCAGCTTGCATTTAATAAAGGTGGGTGATATTTAAAGAAACATTCTTAAAATTGAGATAGCTCATGACAACTAAATTATGTCTTGTATTGGTGATGAAAGCATAGAGGAGTATTAGGGGGTTATATGTATGTTGGAAGAGTTTCTATAAGGGTGGACATTTATACATGACCCTCTCATGTTGTTGCTAGATGAACCCATAGTGTTGTAGCTTGTCGATTCTCCAGGTCGCTTTATTTATTATTTCCTTTAGATTTGCTTGAATTGTGTTTGAACTCCCTTTTTATTATAATAATGATAACATTATGGTTTATAATAACAAGTTTATTATAAATCAAATATTTAAATTTTTAACAATTTATGGAAATTAAGATCTTCATTGAAATAAATTAAATGGAAGTTAATTATAACAAATTAATTCATTATAAAAAAAATTCCTTACAAACAGTTTAAAATTGATCTATAAGATTTAAAAAGAACATGAACTGTAATTATTATTTACTTATTATTATGAACTTTAATTATACTAATGATCACCTATTAATAATAAATTTAATTATTAGAATTATAATTAATAAGTTAATTATAAGTTCATAATAAAAATTAACTTATAAAAAACTATTATTACAATAATTTAATATATCATATTAATAATTAATAACTTATATAAAAATAAGTTAATTTTATTATTATTAACTTTAAGTAATTAATGTTATTATATATACATTATTTATAACTTTATTGTATTAATAATTTCTTAATAACATCCCTAATAAGTTAACTTTAATAATAATAAAATTAATTTATTAATAGTTATGATATTAATAGTTAATAATAAACTTAATTAACTTATAATTAGGGTTAATTAATTAATAATAAATAAAATTTATTATAATAATAATTAGCTTAAATAATTATAATTGGGATTAGGATTATTATTAAGATAATTAACTATTATAATTATTAGGTTATCCTTAATTCACAATAAATTAATAAAAATTAACTATAAAAAGTTATTATTAGGATTTTAACTATAATCTTAAATATAATTAATTATAATAACTAACTATAATTATAATTAGCATCCATTATTCAAAGTTAACTATAACTCTAAACCTTATCATAATTAGGGTTAGGGTTAGAGTTTGTAATGCCCCGCCACGCAACCCTAGAGGAAGTTTCAATTCACTAAACAAGCGTACTAATTTTTATTTTTATTTTTTTAAAGAAGTGAATTAAACCCACATGTTCAACTAAATTGACAACATCCCCTAGGGTTACATAACTAGGATTACTTAAAACGCCATTAACATACATCATCTAAAAAAACATTGAAAGTAAATAACACAAGTAATAACATTCATCATCATAGAAAGAGACGAGATAAGATAAAGCATTCATTTACATAAATCAATTACAAAGATCTATTACAATCCTCATTCCCGGAATGAGTACAAATACACAAGTCTAATTATTACAAGGTCCACCTCATACACAAGAGGGGTAAAACAATATCATTACATTCTGAGATACAAAGTACAAGAATCCAAAAGTAAGACCAGAGAGATGTCCATCAAGAAGTCTCGCCACCGAGTACTAAAGATCAAGGGGACCCAACGGTTATGGTGCATGTTCCACCCAACCATGTGGTACCCAAAGGACCACCCCCCATGCTAGGAGATAGTAACCAAGTAACATGGACGAGAAACCTACCACCTCAAACCAAAGGTAGACTCATACTGATACAAACTGACTCAACCACACATATGCACAATAAAGTCAAAACTCTAATCATGGTTACATTACTTCCAGACATAATATAATCAAGTGTGCTAAAGAAAACATACGCACAACAAAACACGGTGTTATCCTAGACAGAGTGTCATCGCAAGGTTTGTCATGAGATATCCTCTGGGCATTCTTCATAGGCTCCGAAAATCCTGGTGGCCTCAACCGAATCTCGGCTCTCATACTAACTCAAGCGGAATCAACTACCTCTCATAGGGACGAGATAGTGATCTTGCCATTCCAAGCCTTCTCACCCACCCCAAGTCTAAAAAAACCCTTGTGCCTGTGAGTGAGGTTAACTTATCTTGGTTAATGTGAACTACATCCTAATATGCTAAGTATATTTACTTTAGTTCTCAGTTGTTAAAATCACTTCTAAAGGTTACCCGGTTTACCTCTTTGGGCTCCGGCCCCTAACAAAAGCCACTCTTCTAATTGGATAACACACTACAAAAACTAACTCCAAGGGTTACTCAAGTGCTACAGAATTGAACCAATATACTCTCTCCAATCTTAGGAGGCAAACACAAAGAAGTCCACTCCAATACTAGGAGGACACTAGATGCTTGTAACACTACCCAAGGGAAATCAAAACAATATTTTAACAAGGGAATGACCCACGCTTAACTGGAAGACTTTACAACCCAACTACTCAACAATCATTCACAAAATACTCATTAAAAGATACATCAATGAACTCATGCATTGGAAGTGAAAATACTACATTTGGTTATTCTAAAACCATGTTCCTAATCTAATGTTTCTCACAAAAGAAGAATTATTCTATTCTATATTGAACAATAAAATTCATCATCAAAAACTTAAACTCCTCAACTAAATCAAATCCTGAGAGTAATAAATTTAACTATAACTAGTTGTTAGTTGGAGGATGCTTCTATGTTTAACAAGGTATTTAACTATAATCTCCACAACGAAACATCATGCATAAAACTAATACTCGTTATTAAAAGAAAATATCTCCCCTTCTTATTTGATTAAATAAATCCACTATATAAAAAAAAACGTTCTAATAAGGTTAACTAATTTAATATATAATATTAATTATATTCATAAAAAATATATATATATTAAATATTATATATATTTAAATATATGATATAAAAAAATACATATATAATATATATAAATAAATTAAATATCATATAAAAAAAAAATTTTAACCAAATTAAAATTAAAATTAAATAAAAAATTAAATTAAAAATAAATTAAAAACGAAATTTAAAAAAAACAAAAAAAACAAAAAACAAACGGATGTGACAGGGTACCCCGTACCCTGTCATAGTCCGCATCCCTACCACTTTCCGCGTCCCATCAATCGCCTGCGCCGATTGTACACTACGTACAGCGGCCCACATACACAGTAGGGGGCCGCAGTCCCCATTGGACAGTGCATCCCCCCACGTGGGTGGCGCACTGCCTAGTGGGTACTACGTACCCACTAGTAAATGCAATACACAGTGGGGGCCGAACCCCCCCCACTTCATAAAAAAATTAAACTTTTTTCTCATAAGATTTGAAAATGTAGAAACAACATTTCGTACGCAGGGTACGAATTATCCCAGGCCCGTATGGCGGCCAAAAAAATAACATAACACGGTAATAAAATTTAAAAAATTATATATATGTTTATATAGATTATATATATCATATTCAGAATATGGTATATGTAATGTATATTAACATATATATAATTTTTTTCCAAAATTTCCTCTACTAGTGAATCGAAGAAAAAAATAGGTTAACAACCAAAAAATAAATTTTGCAACCATTGAAACCTTTCAAAAGCAAAGGTTAAATTCTGAACACCAAATGAAACCCTTCCCTTTTCTTTGTGTTTTAAAATAATTCTAAACACAAGAAGATTAATACATTGATCTAGGGTTTTTCCATAAATTTTCTAAAAGGGTTTGCATTTTAAAACAAATAAATCTGAATATCAAAATATTGAAGTTTAACCTAGGGTTTCAAGAAAAATCCCCCATTTACAAATTTCATATCATTTTAAACCAAATAGGTTAAACTAGGAACAATAAAAACAAGGAAATAAAAGAGAACCTGGTTATTTGCAGCCACCAAGTTTCTTGATGCAGAATTTCCTTTGAACTCTTCCCAATTTCTTTTCCACAATACAAAGAATTTCCAGCAAGCTTTTATCCAATAGTTCCACCTTCTTCACAGAATTTTTCTCCCCTTTCAATTTAATTCTTCAACCAGAAAATAATTCCAAAACTTTCATGTGTAAAATCTCTCCCACAAATTTCATGCCTGTCCAAAAAAAATGGAAGAAGAATCCCCAAATTTTTCTGCCCTAAACTTATAAAACAACATTTCCTCAAAATTTCCAAAATAACCTAATGTAACCCTAATTCACTTTCAAATGCAAAAATTGAATTTACAAGTTAATTTCATTTCCCTTTTTTTGAAAGGCCCTAACTTTGACTTTAAAGTAAAATTTCAATTTCACATAATTCCCTTTTTGATTTAATTTAATTTAACAATCAAATATACTTACATAATTATTATTAAATTATCTAATAACTAAATTCAATCACTTGAGATTTAAATTTAATTAAATAAACAATTTAACTTTAATTAACTTACTTTTTATCATCTATTAATTAAATTTAATCCCTTGGGATTTAAATTTAATTAAATAAATACTTTAACTAAATTAACACACTTTCAATTATTTAATAATTAAATTCAATCCCTTGAGATTTAAATTTAATAAATTAAATAATTCAACTTTAATAAGCCTACTTACAATTATTTAATAATTAAATTTAATCCCTTGAGATTTAAATTTAATTAAATAAATAATTTAAGTTTAATTTCAAAAAAAATCATTTTAAATATAACCAATGAGCATAACATTAATATAATATAAAATAAACATTTATTCCAGCCAATGCAATTTTCAAAAGAACTATTTAAAAGGGACATCACTTTTCAAAACATTACATAACATCCAATAAGATACAACATGACTCAATCATCAGAACTGATGACACACTAAGGCTAGGGTGTAGACCTGACACATGTTACCAAGCTACTATCTCCCATTCAACTTAACCGTTGGATCGATACGCTCAAACCTGTGGAACCAGGTGGAGTCGATGTCATTTACCTGCAACCTGTAATCAAATAATCAACATAATATATGCAGTATATAATTCACATCGTGAAGAAGAACTCTTGGATTCGCAGGGCGCTCACAAGCGAGTGATGCGAACCCGTCTTCTTCACCAATACACTCATCAAAGACTGACACTAACGTCATTAACAATATTCACATAAATAATTCACATGATAATTCTACTGACATCATTAATTCATCAAAGCATGTGAAATAAAGTCAGATAATCACATCACACAATAATAGTTGTCACTCAAGAGTAGCGATCAAAACATCATAATAAAAAATGTGTCCAGTATCAAAGTAGCTGCAATCCAAGCAAAGCATAAAACAATATGAAACGAGAAGCAAAACGGAGGGGTATTACAGAGTTAGGTTTAGGGTTAGGGGTAGGGTAGGGGTAGGGGTAGGGGTAAGGGTAGGGTTATGCTTATGATTAGGATTAGGATTAGAATTAGAGTTAACTTTGAATTATGATTAGAATTGAGTTTATGGAATAATTCTATCCGTAACCCTAATTCTAACCCTAAACCCTAACTATTAAAATTACTCTTAGATGAAGGGTTGTGGTTAAAATTAGAGTTAGGATTAGTGTTAGGACTATGGTTGTGATTAGGGTTATGGCCATGGTTACAATTAGGACTAGGATTACAACTAGCACTTGCACCGGAGGGGGTGCAAGGGTTACGTTGATAGGAATGTATGGAGTAGTAAGAAGGGGAGTGGCATGCACTTTAGAGCTTGTTTAGCATTGTTTGTAAATTTTTTTGCAAAGCACATTTAATATATATTTTCGGGATACACCCAGATACAAGTAGCATAAGAAAACATACATTATGGAAAGATAATAAAGAAGTAAACATACATTTTTTTTATTCTAGCTTGTTCGAATTATATAGAAGTAAATATACAATGTGTTCATTCTATCTTGTTTGAATTAATAAAGAAGTAAACAATAAAATGTGTTCATTACATCTTGTTCAAATTATGTAGATAATGCCAGTAATATATAGAGAACACCTTTGGCATGTTTTGTGTACTCCCAAATATATACAATTTTGTTTGAATTAAATATAAATTGTATGGAATACATATTCTTTGAAAAGGATAGATGTATGTGTAAACTAAGATGACATTATGTTCTTGAAGCAAGATGCAAGTATTTGGCCCTAGTTTGTAGCAATGTATGAAATTTAATGGGCGGATGCATGGATAAATGAATGAATGAATGGATATCTGAGGCATGAAAAATTTGGATGGTGGATGATAATGACCCATGTCAAGAAATATACCAGTAGCAAGTGTTAACTGTACACTAGTCATTGAACAAGATCAAAATTGAATTGGAATATGAATGGCGATTGGTGAATATGGAATTGATAGCTCGTTCATGGGTGAACGAATTTATCATGGGTAAGCTGGATCGAGTGTTGGATATAATATGGATAGGGTGAGATGCTTCTACCTGATTGGGTGTACATAGATGTTTTATGAATTTTTATTTGTTATTTGTAAATATCGGAGTTTGCCTCATCTAGATGCACACATCACTATAGGGAGCTAGCAGAGTCCTTATGATAAAGTGTTGTTGTCAACACACGGTTAGTGTGAATTTGGATAGTGTATGTTGAGAGATATGAATGTAGATTGTTTGGTTGATAGTTTGGATCTTTTTTTTTCCAAACTTGGCAGATGAGCAATGGTAGGTAGAATTGACGATTCGGTTGGGAAAAACTTTTTCATATATGTTGTAGGTCACTCTTGAAGCTTTCTTCTGCATTGTTGGACTTTTTTAATGGATGGACTTCCCTTTTTCATTTTTTCCCCCATAGTTTCTTTAAGTAATGGAGGTTGATAGGGATGATTTTTTTTTGTAGTTTTTGGTATCCATTTGAATTTTATTTGTCCATTTTTCTTCAATGATTATTTGACACTAGTTATTTGTTCCTTTCTTTGATATACCTTGTTCTCATGTGATTGGGCACAATTTATGGATGGGATGATGCATGAATGCTGATTGAAGTTATAAATAGTTGTACCATTGATAGCAGTTCTTATCACAAGGACTCTACATTCTCCCCATGCTTGTGTTTGCACTAGACAAAGTTCCCTCTATTGTTTAAGAGTTATCTATATTCCTTATTTTCTAGAAAACCAAAAAGTTGTGCAGGATTGTAGATATGTAACAGTAGAAGACTCTTGCTCATTGATAATGATGTTTAGGTGGGAAACCCTCGTTTTTCCAGAACATCTACATGTACAGTTTGGAGTAAGCATCTCATGGGTAGATGGAGGACTAGGTGGGTTATGGCTATATGATCATCATCGTAGTATATTGGAGGTATGGATTCTTGATCTTGATTCTACGTGGTGTTGTCTTCAATATGATTTCATTCATTTTCTTGACATGGATCATTTGATTTTGAAGTGGATTTGGATCATCGAAATGACCATTGCTAGACTTTGGTGGGAGGTTTCAGCTTACTTTGGAAAAAAATTTGTAGATTGAAGCAACTGTTGCAGTAGTATAATATTCTGGAATATCCACCTGCATGTGATTGTCAATTTAGTGTAAATATGGAAACAATAATATGTATTATATGAATTTGGTAAAGAGAAAATTTTTAAAAATAGATTTTTTTGAGAGAGTGGTGTGTTTATGTATGTGTACCTGTTCTCATCATAATGAGAGAAGACGTAGTCAAAGCTCTTCTTTTTTCCTGATAATTGTGTATGGATTGTTCTTCACTCTTGAGTATCAATCAAAGGAAAATGGTGGTTTAATCCTAAGTCCATGTATTGATTTAACTCTAGATATAGTTGTAAAAGTCAGTTCCTGTCTTTCTTTTTTATCTATATCGATTGTTGCTCGTTCAATTGTTAATCCTTGGGATTTGTGTATTGTAATTGCCCATGCCATGCATAGTGGTAGTTCTTTGTGAGAACCTATGGATATAGGTGATATTGGAATAGTTGTTGGAGCGTGTACGTTCCAAGGTGGGCCATTGTAAGTATCAAATTTTACCACTACATATAATGGTAAGTCTGGTGGTTTAGAGCTTTCTATGTATACAATATCTAAAACCTCTCCAAGAGAACCATTAACAAGGCTTGCTTGAGTCCATAGGTTCGTAGTTAGCATGATGCGTTGGCCTCTACATAGTAGGAGTTCATGGGCTAGCTGGTCAGCATCACTGTCGATGTTTGATTTAGGGCTTGTTTTTATTGCAATACTTAGTGCAATAGGAAGGTTTAACAGGTGTATCATTTTTTTGTTGTGTGTGCCAACTAAGTCATTGGTTTGAAATAGGTGCATTTCTAGGTCAAAAGACTTGTTTTCATTGTTTGATAGCATTGTGTTTGTGCAACTCATTAGTAGCTCCCAATCTTATTCATTTGGTTCTGCATTACGAATGTTTTGTAGAGTTCTTCGGAAGTCAACTTGAGCTTGAGTGCCCCCATCTTGTCGAAATATTTGTTCTAATGTGACAATAATAGAGAATTGTTCCCATAGGGCTTTTGCATCTGTGTGGGAGGCATATATAGGTTTGTCCATAACAGGGGGTAGTTGTGCAAATTCGCCTACAAGAATGATTGATCATCCACCGAAGCACAAGTGTTGTTGATGGGGGAAAGCCTCACGTAGCCTAGTATCAATTTTAAAGAGTAATTTTGGACCTATAAAGCTCATTTCATCGATTAGGAGGTATTTTACATGTTCCATGTTCTGTTGAAACATTGCAAGCGATTGCCCCTTCAATGGTTGCCTTTCCTTGATTGGAATCTTCAGGGCTGAATGTATAGTGGAGGCATGTATGTTGAATGTTGTGATTCTTGTAGGAGCAACAACAAGAAGTGGGCTATATTCTTGTGGTGCTAAACAGGAAAGGGTGTGTTTAATGCAATGAATAAGATAGGATTTCCCTATTCCTATTGTGCCTAGTATGATCATGTGCAAGGGTTGTTTTAGCTCACAAGCACTACAATGGTCCAAAACAAGTGTAAGAGTGAGTTGTTTTTGGGGGGAGAGTGGATATGGGAGGTTGTTCACCTCAAATGGTGTTGGGTTTTCATGTTGGGTAACCTTGTTTGTGCTTACGAAATGCTCTGCAGTTTCATGTAAAGCTTGAGGTATTGTACGGTCATTCCAGTTGTTGCAATTGTCAAAGTCACGTCTTCCAAGCATATTAAGCGAATTAAGATTTCCAATAGTACTAAGCCCCAATTGTGATAAGAACTCCCATCCATTCAAGTGTATTGTATTTTCTATACTTCTTTCATTATCTATTTCCTCTTCCTCTTCTTGATTTATTTCTTCATCAATTACACGATCAATATGCCACGCATTATATTTAAGTCTATTCATCAACTTCCAATTTGCAACAATTGTCTCTTTCTCAATACCTATGTCTACAACAATGTTACGAAATTTCTTGTAAAGAAGTAGTTCACTCAAGAAAAATGTCTCAAAATGTTTTGAATCCTCCTTTGGAATAGCAGTAAATTGGGGGAAGACGTTGATAATTGCCTTTTGTTTCCTTTCTTTCCAGTTGTACTGTTTGCGACTTGATAAGAACGAAAATGATTTTGCAGATTCAAGAAGTGTTATTGTTTCCATTTGAGGAGGACGTTGCATGTATAATTGGAGGTAACTTTTATGTAATGTATTTTCGTTTGAATTTGTCCTAATTCAATTGAAAACTTTTCGGCCAACATTTAGGACCATAAATTCACGATTGCAAACAACAAGGGGCAACTTTTGCAACATATGGCATGTTTCTTGTGCACCTATGTCACAATTTGCAACAATCTCAGACATGAATTTTCTGTAAGTTGCAAGTGCTTTGTCTTGTGGTGCTTGCTTTTGACATATGTGGGTCAACATATCAATACAGCTTTCAGATTTTCTTTCAGCCTTTGCAGCATATTTGGCAATGTACTTTAGAACAATTGTTTTTGAAAGCACAGGTTGACAATCCATATTGGCTCTCCATATGGAAATCATCTTTGGACTATGTATATTCAACCTATCATCATTATGTGCAGGGTTGAAGGTTTTTTTCCCATTTTCATCAATGCATAATGAAGAGGTGGCACATTCAATCCAGGGTGCCCTATATCGACACTCCATTTTGTTTCCTTTCTTTTGAAGGCAAGTTGATTCTGAACATTTGGTGTGTCTTTGGACACGGTTGAGCAGCTCTTCGTAATCAGAAAGTGCATTTGTAGCAAAGATTTCGGGTGTTGTTAATAAGCATGGATCGTCTTGCAAAGACCAATGGCGTGTGTTGTTCTTGTCTCCTATATTTCGAGGATTCCAAGCACTAACATATTTGTCAAAGAATGATTTCACTTTGTCTACATTTGCATTATTGCTCCAGTCAAGTTTTTCCATGTTCAGTTCACCTTCAAGCCATAGGAATCCATGTACATGTACAGACCCTCGATATTGCCACTCATATCTATACCAAAATTCTTTTGCATAGTAAAGCTTCTCTAAGACTTCTTTGTGAAATATTGTGAATCGTTGATGCAAGTATAAGGATGTGGTATGTGGGTTCATAACAATGTTATTTATGTGATCTTTATTGTTTCCTAATGTTGGTATTGTACCCTTTGAAAATAGTTGGTGTAAATCAGGCCATTTGGTATCTGCAGCACTTAATGTGAAGAATAGTGTGGGGGAGCCTATTTGGTTTATCATGTTTGATAATTCACCACAACACTTATTCCAATATGCTCGTGTGCCTCTAAGGGATGATCCATAATGCATCAATTGTTCGGCTATTTTAGTGTCGGGCAAGTGTTGTATATGGAAACGAAGATTGTCTATGGTGGTTGGTATGCAGTCCTCAATATTTTTCTTGACAAAAACAGAGGCAAAACCTTGGCTTCGATGGTGCATCAACAGGTTTAAGATAAAATATCTAAACCTTGGATGCCTTCCAAATCTATTATCATGAAATCTCATTTGGTGCAAAACATATTCATGCATTTCAACTTTTCTATAGCGAGGATGTAAATGTAGTGCAATACCATTGGGAAACAATGAAGGAAAAGCCATGTCTAAAAGGCCCTCAGTATTGTATTCATTAACTAGTGAGGTTTCAAGTGTTGGCCAAGCAATAATGTTATCATTTTTATCTCTAACTTGCAATGTTTCTTTTATGATTTCTACTTCATGGCGTTTAGCTGGTAACCTAGCCATAAATGATGGGGATCAAGTGAATTCATTCTCTATTGGGTCTGCATAAAATTTCGATGCATTGTTTGGTGCAACCATATTGTCGTTGTCATAAATTATGTTATGAAGCATATTGGAAATGTTTGTATTTGTATCAGGGAGCTCTACAAGAGATGCAAAATCGACCTCAAAGTCTTTGTAGTATAGGTCATATGTGATTTTATATTTTAGTGCAGCCCACACACGATGCCTACTTACATAGCAGTCATAAAGGTCACCTTTTGTATTGGTTATTCGAACCACCAACACATCCAAGTTTGCAATTTTATGCGGCAAGTATTTTGCTATGGTCTTGATATCTTGCGAGAAACAAATTGTGTGCCCACTATATTTGTATTGGCCACCACAAGCATGTGTTACTTGTATTATCGGATTGACTCGTGCTATAAGCATCTCTTCAACTTGTGTTAGTGTTTGTAGCTCATATGGTTGTACTCCTGGGTCCATAAAATTATTTGATGAAAAACGATGTCTTCCTTTCTCATAAAAGCATCTAAAACAAACTGAACCACTTTGTGTTGACTTGGTGTCCATTCCTGGGTAGCATTCATGGAAAATTGTGCACGTTGGTAAGTTTGATAGTTTATCTAATCTTGAACGAAATCGTTTAGAAGCTTCTATAAAGTTTTTTTTCGGTATGTGGTAAGCTTGTGGACTGATTTTGAAGAGTGTGCATAATTTGGTTTGAACACATTGACAATCCTCGGTCAAAAAGGTTTTCAGTTTGGGATATACTTTCATATGGTTCTATGTTGTGTTGGTTTGACTGAAAGGAGATCAGTATGTTGGATTGTATTGTCTATTTTCCTATGCATTCCATATGACGGCAAATGCTAATTTCTTCTTTATGTTGAGTATAGTAGTTATGACTTCTTTTACGAGACTGTATGTTTTTTGGGTTGGAAGTCACCATCTATAAAGGAAATAGGAACTACAATCATCAAATGTACATTTACAAATACATACAAAATTAAAGAAGCTAAACAATTATGGTACGAGTTCTTCTATCATTCTATTTTTGAAAAATATTTGAGATACGATATGATGTGTAATATACACAAGTAATTTTGTGGAAGAGATCAATCAGATTATTTTCACACTACCAATATCTTCAATAGACATGTGACTTTGCGATTCGATGTGTGCAATCAAAAGTATACTATATAAGATGCTTACAAATTGTATATACATTACATAAGCTCTTGAGCTACTTCTAAACACTAGGTATATGACACATATCAGTGATTCCACCCAAGATGAGCAAATTCTCTGCAACAAAATCTAGCTCATCCACCTTTGTGATTGTTGATTTTACCCGTGTCTGAGCAACACTTGAATCATACGAATTTGTGATTGTGAAGATAAATTGCTTGAATAACACTCCTTTTACTATGGTCTCAGCTTAAGTTTCTATTCCAAGATTGAACTGTAGCATGTATAGATTATCTGCATAAATTCCAAGAAGTTTTGTAGCTGGTTCTTCAAAAGCAACAGCCCATAAAATTCCTGTATGATCTGTGATCTTTAGCTGGAGTATGTATCTATAGGTACATGTAGCAGTTGTAGCTTTACACTTGGAATAGTACCATGTTTGATCATCATTATGTACAACTTTCTTTTTACATTGTTTTCCATCTAACTCAAGGGGGCAAGATGGATAGCATATTGAATTTGTTTTTATGAATTGCACTGTTGCTTTTAGAGTGCATTGGAAAGTTTGTTTCACATTGGTAGTTTTCTCTTCAATATCAGCAATTGTTTTCCTCATCAGCATGAGAGTTGCATCCAATGGTTGTGTATTTGATGGAGTGAGAGCAGTGCCATTTTGTTCAAACCATGATTTGAGCTCTTTTGCCTCCTGTATTCTTGGGTTTATAAATAGGTGGGTGCTTGCCAAAGTGCTTATGACCTTTCCATTATACTTAGTGACACGACCATTTTTTATTGCAAGTACAACATGTTTTAAGTGATACATCCCATGTAGTTGTTTGCCTTCCTTTTTAGTAGTTGGACCCCATAAAGTAATATTAATGGTAGATGAAGAGATATCTATCAATTTGATGCTCCTTCGAAGTACTTCAGTCCCATCCTGCCTCCTTATGGTTGAGCTTGGGTCCACACATATGACTATTCCAATAACATCAACAAGGATATTATTGTTCAGTGCTAAAATGTCCTTCAAGGGCATGAAAGAGAACCTATGTTTTGGAATTGCAAGGTCATCCTCTGAGAGAGAAATTTTGGATTCCTCAACTAAACAAATTTCAAGCTGGCTATTAAGTTTATTGTACAACCTATTAGCTGACTTAATTGTTCCACCAGATATTGTATATACTTCACCAAAATGAAAATTCATGTAATAAAGGTTTGCAACTTCATTAAAGCAAGTTACACGTATCTCAGTGCACTCACAATCAATAATATCAAATGAAAAGACTTGTCCTTGTCCCTTTTGTGTGTTGAAGTGGTGCATTTGTTTTTTCATAGTAACACGACCCTTTATAAGCCACCTTGTCTAGAATGGATTCAAATTTCTAATAGGAGTAATATTGGAGGGAATGTCTTTGTTTTGTGGGGATGAGCATAACCCAAAAAGTGTCCTATGAGCAAGTGGCTTTGTTACCATATCGTTGTTACTATTGCTTGTAGATGGAGCAGTTGAGCTTGTAGCATTTATTTGGTGGGCTTTTTCTTCAAAAATATAGGTAGAGTGACCAATGATATCGTGCTGCAAACATGTGATTTCTATTTCAAAGATGACAATCCACCTAAAAAGGTTAAATGAATAAGTATTTTGAGTAGGAACAACTGTGACATAGTGGATAAACGATGAAAACCTAGACGATGTTATTTGGAATTTTGTAGAAGAGCATGGAAATATGGTGGCTCACCTTGAATTGCAAAGAACAGAGCATCTGTAGCTTATGAGTGTAAGTATCGATCCCTTTTGGAGTTCTTTTGAAGCTATGTACTGGTTGTATTTTTTTGGAAGTATAGCCTTCTGCTTATGTACCCCATCGGAGAGCTCCACTCTATATCGATCACCCAGTTCAACACCATGGCCAAATAGTGCAAACTCTAGTACTTGTAGATGGGGTTGCAAGTCCATATTTCCAGCATTCATCATCTTGATTGCATTGTCGGTCAAGGAATATTTTGTCACAAGAGGTGGTTGTGGTACTATAATACTGTCATCAAGGCTTGTAGATGTGGCATGTACTTGTTGGGTTTGTTCTTCAGAAAGGTAGGCAGGCTGGCCAATGATATCCTGTTGCAAACCTATGATTTCTAATTCTAATATGACAATCCACCTATAAGCGTACAATAAAGAAGTATTATCAATAGGACGCGATTTGACATAGGGGGTTCAAAACTGATAATTTGTAAGTTATGATTTGGCATATTGTAGAAGAGCAGTGACATATGGTGGCTCACCTTGAATCACAAATAATAGGGCAATTGTATTTAATGAGCTTAAGTATAGAGCCCTTTTGGAGCTCTTCAGAATCTATGTAGTGGTTGTATTGTTTTGGAAGTGTACCCTTTCGCTTGTGCACCCCATCAAAGAGTTCTACTATATAGCGATTCATTGGTTCAGGCCCATGGCCAAACATTGAGATATCTATTGCTTGTAGATGGGGTTGCAAGTCTACATTTCCATCATTGATCAACTTAATTGCATTCTCAGTCAAAGAATACATTGTGATGAGAAAGCGCACTAGTCCTTGCAAAATTAAATTGCAGGTGGCAGCTATTACTTACTATAAATGACATATAAAAGCATACTTTTGAAGTTGGAAATGAATATCTTGTGTAGCCAACAAAATATAGCTAACTAGCAACCATTGGTTTAAATTAAAGTGTGGAAAAGATTTACATAGTGTAAGAGTAATTTAAGAAGAATACCTGTAAATGTGATTTTGTATAGGTATTGTATATGAAAGTATTGGCCTTTGGAAGTATCTTGTTGTATTGGTAAGAAAAAAGAAAGAGAAAGTGTAGTGAGTAAAAAAGTTTGTTCACTATATTAATTTGTCTAAGCAAATTCCAAGTACTATAAATGTTTGAATATGCATTCAATGCTAATGTCACAAGAAGAAAGGTGTTTTAGAATAAATGAATATAACAATAGTGCACTATTCATTTGAGGTGCAATGGAAGTAGGAAATCTAACTATAGGTTATACTAACTATGTTAAGTGAATGAGCCTAACTCGTTTATCCTATTACTGGTGGCTGCAAATTTAATGTGGATTGTGTCATGGTTGAGGAAAGACATTAAATTTAAACCATCTTTGTAGATATAAGGAAAATATAAGGTAGTGACTTATTTTATGCAATAACATCTTGTTTAAATCTCAATAATTTTATAATACCATAAGAAACACAAATACAATAGATTGCTCAAAGACTTATTATGTATGTTAAGCTAATATACTACAAATGTGGTATATTTTAGAAGAATGGACTTTGTTTATAATAATAGTTTATTGTAAGGAATTTAGATGCAACAAAGAGACAACTATTAAAGGGGACATATAGCATTTGTTGGCGATATATACTTAACAAGTGCTATAAATGAAATGTTTGTGAGCACAATGGTTAGATTTTAATTAGATGAAATTAAACGAGATAACGATTATAATACATTATAAATAAACTACTATTCTTCATTATATGTAATCAAAGATATCCTCTTTTTTTTGGAATTGAAACATATGGGTTAAGTACATAGATATAGAGCAAAAGCAAAAGGCAAGAACGAAGCTCCAATATTATAACAAGTAGCACATATTATGTGTAAATATATGTGTATATATTTATGAAGCAAAAGCGTGTTACATGGTAAGTATATTGAAGCTTAGATTTCTTTTGGGGATTTACAAAATATCCAACTATCCATAAATTGGTAAAAAAATTAGTTACATGGTTATATCGGATACTATATACACAGTTACAAGGAAAAAGTGTATTAGACATGAGTCAAGTAGTTTTGAAGCGCTTCTTTTATGTAGATAGAACCACCTTGTCCGTAAAACTCATTTGCTTTCATTTCACGGAGGAAAGTGCAGAAGGAACCCAACTTCTCACAAGTTGAGTGGAATTCATGTACCGTAACTTCCATTGATTGAATGTCAAATTCTTGCACACTTTGGGTGTTTCGAGTTGTGGCCTTTGCTTGTTGTACCAAGTCAAGGCAACTAACAGTAATGTCATTGCAAAAGCTTGAATGTGGCTTATAGAAGTTGCATTGCAATTGATCGACGGTGAAGAGTTGGTCGACAAAATAGGGCCATTGGAACTACTCAAGACTTCAATAATCTCATTGGGTTGATGTGAATTGTCCATTCCTGAATGAAATTGCATTTTTAAAATGACAAACATTATACTGTATGTTTAATATCCTAAAAAAGTGGTAAAACTTATACATAGAAGAATAAGTAAAAATTTATAAAAGAAGTTAAAAAATGTTTATTTGCATGCTAATCTAAGATAGTTTCTCAAAATTTAATAACTATTGGAAATCAATTCTAGTGGATTGTAAATGTTATTTGCATGCTAATCTAAGATAATGTCTTACAAGTAAATAACTATTGGCAAGGGATGTTAGGTGGTCCATAATTGTTAGCTCGACATCATTGGAAACCAAATTTATAATAAATTATATTTGTTACTTTGCTTTTTTATGGATATAAGTATGAGTTCTTGTTGGATTCAATCGTATGGGTGGGTGTTTTTCTAGCGGAGTGACAAGTGTCTATAATAGAAATGGAGTAAAAAAAAGTTTGCATGATATAATAGAAATTGAGTGAAAATAATATAATAGAAATATAAATACTAAAAGAAATATAATATAATATGAATATAATATTAATACTACATATAAGTTTGTTTATAAGTGTTTATAATAGAAAATTAGTAAAAATAATATACAAAACAAAAAGATACACTACGCGAGACAAATTTGTATAATGTATCTAATCAAATAGAATAAATAAAATATACTTTAAAAAACTTTAAATAATTTAGGGTAGAATTTAGTGGAAGAGATCAAATATAACAAAATATAATAAATATTATTCTAAATTTATATAAGTAAAATGTAATTAAAATTTATTTAAATATAAAAAATAGAATGTAAATTAATAGTTTATCCTATATCACTTGAAACATTAAAAACTATACTATATTTGTAAACTATTTGTTTAGAAGAGATCAAATATAACAAAGTCTAATAAGTATAATTATAAATTGATATACTATTCAAATGAGTTAGTTCTGAATAAAAAATATTTAATAAATCTATATACTATTTGAGTTACTTCTTAATAAAAAAAAATTAAATATAATAAATAAAATGTAATTAAATATTTTTTTCTATTTGTATTGTATTTTTACTTAATATAGAAGTGAAAACATATCATTTTGTCTTCATTTAAAAAAAAAAATTGATAGTAAATATTGTATATCTATAATAAGAATAGTATATTTTAACTTGAAGAAAATAAGAATATTACAAATAAGATTGTTTATAAGTATTTATATTAGAATAAGTAAAATATAATTAAAAAATCTTTAAACTATTTGTGCTAAAATTGACTGAAAGAGATCAAAAATATACTATTTGAGTTACTTCTGAAAAAAAAAAATTTAAATATAATAAGTAAAATGTAATTAAATATTTTTTTCTATTTGTATTGTATTTTTACCTAATATAGAAGTGAAAACATATCATTTTATCTTCATTTTTTAAACAAAATTGATAGTAAATATTGTATATCTATAATAAGAATAGTATATTTTAGCCTGAAGAAAATAAGAATATTATAATAGAAATAGGTATAATATAAATAAGTTTGTTTATAAGTCTTTGTATTAGAATAAGTAAAATATAATTAAAAAAAATTTAAACTATTTGTGTTAAAATTGACTAAAAGAGATCAAAAATAACAAAAAGTCTTTATAATAGAAATTGAGTACAAATAATATTCAAAAAAATGTGTACACTAGTGAGACAAGTTTTGCATAACATATCTAATCAAATAGAATAAGTAAAATATACTTAAAAAAACTTTAAACTAAATATAATAAATAAAGTGTAGTTTAATAAGGTGTCCTATTTGAGTTAAATATGAATAAAAATTATTTAAATATAATAAATAAAGTGCAATTTAATATTTTTTCCTATTTGTATTTTATTATAATTATTTTATATTTTTTCTAATAAATTTGATAATAAGAAACTTTATATCTATAATAAAATTAGTATATTTAAAAAAATGTACACTATAGTATATTTTTAAACTCTCAATACAAAATTATTTAAATATAATAAATAAAGTGTAGTTTAATATTTTTTCCTATTCGTACTTTTTCGTATTCATAGTTTAAAATTAGAAATAAGTAAAATATAATTAAAAAAGTGGAAGTAGGATAATAATATACAAACTACATCATTCTCAAATTTTGTAGGTTGCTTATTTCATAGCTCAAAATAGACTTGAAATGAAAATTTGATGCATAATTGACTCTAATTTTTGGAATTGACCTAGAGTATGCAAATTTGACTTGGAAGGTTTTTGGACTTTGTGCCTACAATTAAAACTTTTCCTTTGATATGTAGACTTGCAAAACAAAAAATGATGGTATTTACAAACACATTTGAAAAAATTTCTAGAAAAGATGATTCCTAATAAACAAAGAAATATAACAAAATTGAAGATCTTCCTTAAAAATAAAATAAAATTATATTAAAATATAATATGCTATCTTTTATAAAAGATATATTATATATACTAATTGCATTCCATATTATACTTTAGCACTTTGGTATTATACTTTACCATTGAAAACCGTAATACAACAGTTCTTGTCATACATAAAAACATCCTCACTATAATCAGTAAGCCATTGTTAAGATTTTGAAAGTTCAACTGTAGTTGGACTCTCATTTAACAGTTTACAAAAAGATAGATTTTTAGTAGAATTAAAACATCCTCACTATAATGGGGGAGCTATACGGATTTGAAAGTTGAGCAATAGGTGAGCTCAAACAATAGTCAGTTATAAAAGATAGTGTGTTTTAGTAGACTATAAGCATTCTCACTATGGTTTTTGAATGTTTGAAAATAATGTAGACAACAATATTTCAAATTTGAAAGTTCAGCTGTAGGTGGGCTCAAGTAATAGTTAGTTACAAGATCTACACATTTTAAAATCACCTGCAACTAACTTTACTAACTAATAACTAAAGTGGATTTATTTAAAATTTGCGGCTCCTTCCTTGAAATATATTATTTTAACTTTACTAATTAATAATTAAAGTGGTTTTATGTTAATAGTTTTATAAAAAAATGTAATATATAATCCATGCCATACAAAACTAATACAAAGCTGCAAAATTGATCTAAAATCTTTAAAAATAATATATTTAAATTTCCTATTCTATGTGTATCCAAATAAATAAAATATACACAAATATCAATTTGTTTTAATCATTTTTCTAAATATTAAATACATTTATTCCTTGCATTTAATATATAAAAGTAATTTATATTACCTAAAATCTTTAAAAATAAATAATTTAAATTGTTATATGATTTATCCATCTAAAATATTTATTATAACTTATTTAGAATGTAAAAGCACAAAAGAATACATACACTGAAAATTGTCTTCTATATTAAAAAATAATTTTTTTACACAGTACTAACCCTATGCTTATGCTTAATTTAATACGAAATATATACATTTTCAATATCTCCTATCTTTTTTGGCTAAACGGATCCATTCCTGTCTATTATGTTGTAATGCATTTCTTTCATAAATACTATGTATCAAGATAGTACGAAAGAAGTCGAACTCATTAAAAAAATACTGGAAGGAAATGGCATGCAAGACAGATAAAAAAGACCGTATGAACAGTATAGAGTGCGTAACACGCCAAGGAATACGAAAAGTTCAATGCAATGGGAGCAGCTTCAATGAGCCCTAGATTTAAAGGCTGTAGCATGCATATTTATGTTAACCAATAAATATATAGTTCGTGCGGGTTCACATGGCCGTCTATTCTGTCATAAATACTCGGCCAGAAATTAAAAATTTTAAGCCAATAGATGTTTTACTCCAAGCCCAACCTTTAAGGTGGGAAATCTACTACAGTTACCAATTTGAACTACATTTAAAACCTTTGAAAAGTATTTATGGGATTAAATAAGCAAATTTCATAGGATTCTTTGTACACAAACCTAGAGCTACAATGTATATGGGATTTCTAAAGTATTATGTTTCTTTCTTTTAAAATAACATACACCAGACAACTATATGTTTTACGTTTTACACCTAGCACTAAAATACTACGGCTACTAATAGTTTTATTTAACTAAATAACACTACAGTTTTAAGGATTTGTAAATACCTGTTTCATAGGATATACGTGGCGCCAACAACAGTTTTTTTCCTGCCCTAATTTCTATGCAATACTCCTTATATCACAACCCTAAACCATCTTTATTTGAGGACGGATAGGAATTTGTTAGAAGAGTTTTTTTTATTTGGTTGAAGTAGTAGTGGGAACGGTAGTCTAGCTGGGAAAAACATTAGCCACACCGACAATGCAACCTCCTAAATTTAAAATAATGTTGCCTCGTAAATTGTTAATTGGCCCTACAAATACTCAAGATTTTACCCTTGTTATTTTTCACTATACAATCGCTACATTCAAACTTAACTACAACCCTTATTCGATGGAGGTGATTTGAAAGCCAGAATCAGACGGCTAGAAATAAAGGTCAGGATTGACAACGGGTGAGCATGAGATTTTTTGGAGAGGGTGGATATTCATTGAAAGATTGAGGTTTAATGTTATACAGTGAATATGAGATATTCTGGACACCGCACATGGCAGTTTCCTGATAGCTGTCCACAAAAGCTCATCACAATGTGTCAAACAACATTTACATACACAAAACCCTCCCAATTTACAACCCAACAACAGTAAACAGTTGAGAAATCCGCTATTCACTCAATCCCCATTTTTCTTTTTTCTTTGAAGGAAGGAAAGAAGGAATTTCTGAGACAAACGACTCGTTCCATAGATCCTCTGGTTGTAGGGAGAGTAATAGGAGACGTCACAGACTTGGCCCTAACTCCATGCTTTGGAATGGAGGGTTCAGGAAGGCACAAAGGAAACAAAGGCATGGAGAAATGCGGAGTGACTGAGGAGGCTGACATTCTCTGTACACAATAGGTCACCACTTTGATAGATGCAGTGTGGAGGAAGGAAAATCTGAGGTCAAGAAGAGAAGGGCGGTTAAGATGTAGCGGCCTGGGGCTTCAGAATTTAGGCGACTGCACTCCCTCCTCGCCTCCTTTCTAAACAAATTTGTTTCTTCTTTTTTAAGTTTCTGTTTTAATTCTCTGCAAAACTTAATCTATTACTATTAACCGCCTAAATGTTCAAATTGCTATGATGATAGTCTCTACTCTAGTAAAGCATTATATTGTTTTGTTTATGCTTTGGTGGAAGTGAAATTCTAACGTCTCGTAGGATTTGTGAAGTAAATGTTTATCGCAGCATAGAAGGAAGCGATGCCAAGAGTAGGCGCAACATATTGTGAGGTGTTGCGTTGATACAGCCAGCGTAGGGAGTGATGGAGATAGTGAATGAAGAGGGAGCTCATGTGGGAGGATGACCAATTAGGGGATGCTTTCATAGCCAGAGAAGCCATGCACCATATGAATTATAATAAACATTAATATGGAAGGATTCGCAGTAGTCTTATAAGGAAATGCATATTACCGTGCATTGTTTAGATGCCTTTGCCTGATTTGTCGTCCACCCTCTGCTTAGATTCGTTTCTTGAAATGTCTTCTGCACTCTGCGTAGTTTGCTGCAATGTCGATGCTTCCAGTGGTAGTTTCATTCAAAGCTTGCTCATTCTTTTTGTAGGGATAATCAGCGGTCAGTTAGTAGATATTTGCCGACCTCATTAAATGTGGACGATGGAAATTAATGGCGCCAGTAGGATTTTTTATTACCAGCTAGAGGTTGATAGATAGCAGTAGGATTTGTACATCATATCTAGAATGTACGGTCGATGAACTTGACCACCAATCCACTAAAATTTGGCCTGAAACCATGGTAGTTTCAGAGCATGAGACTTGTTTCAAGCCAAAAGCTCATTCATAATATAGCCTATCGGCTAATTATAATTAGAATTAGTACAAACATGAGTTTAGAATAGGGGTTATAATTATTGTTAAAGTTGGGTTTAGGGTTAGGTTTTGGGTTAGAGTTCAATTGAAGTTATGATTTATTAGGTTAGGGTTAAAGTAGAGCTAGGGTTAAGATTAGAGTATAATTAGTATTTGTTAGATTTAAAATTAGGGTTCAAATGGGTCGAGGTTTAATTGGGATTAAGGTTTAATTAGGGTTAAAGTTAGGGTTCATTGAGGTTCAGGGTTCAATTAGGGTTACAATATAAATATTTAGGTTACTATTAGTGATGCAGGAGCATCCCGGGCAAAAGGGCTATTTGCATCAACCCAAAATATTTCATTGAACTAGTTTGTTTTTGTTTGCTATTTGTTCTCAGATTGCAGCTTCATTTGGTTTGATGGGTGATTGCAAAAAAGTTGAATAACATTTTGTTGGACAACATCATATATCAATTCACCTTGAAAATTGACATTGATCATCATTTATTTATTTAGTTGTTGAAGGGCCTTGTCGGAATTAATGAAATCTATACATTTTGAAGTTTTCAAATTTTAGGGAAAATAAAATTTAAATGATTTCCTGAATACAAAAGGTCATCATTCATGACTAGCATGGGAAGATCAATAGTTTTATTTAGAGATAAAATTGTGACAAGTTGTGGGAGAATCTACTCCTCAGAAATGGAGTGGCCATGAAAGAAAGCGAATATGGTGGCCAAACGGAGGTGCAGGTCACACTGTCCAAAATAGAGGCTGGTGTATTCCATCTGGAGTGGCAAAAACAACAAAGCATATTGTTTGCAACTGCAACGAATGAGGAATAACGAAATGGAGGCGTTGATCCTGCTACGTTGAGGGATTAGCACTATCTTTTATTTTTATATATGAAAATTGAAGGAAGATGTGAATACATGCGATGGGGTCGAATGGACAAAGATGTAATGTCAATTTGATTTAGTGGTGGCAACACAGCTTGAGGGAAGAGTCGTCGAGCTTGACTAGAGAAGTTATCCTTTTAAAAGCAAAATGAAATGCAAACTGCGCTACATGGAGGGCACGGGTAGGTTAGTGAGATTGGCGCAGACTTGAAGAAATGTTGTGGGCAGAGTAAAGGAAGCTAAGGCGCGGGAGTTGATATCAAAAGGAAGAAGAATTCTAGGTCGTGGTATAGTACAGGTCGCTCAATTGAGAAGGGCGAATAAAGTATATGCAGGCAGTGGAAACATAGTGGATTCCGTTCAAATGTAGGAGTGATGAAGACAAGCTGTGCGACATACAAGTTAAATAATTTAATGTCTAGAATAAAGGACATGTCACGCCTGACAATAGGCGTATAGAACCAAAATCTTTAGATAAATGCAATAAGAAAGGGCGGCGAGTGGAAATGAGAAGACTATGAATCAGTTGTATCTAATCACCACAGATCTTAAACAATTCCACATTCACTTTAATCTATTATTAAGTATGAGTATTATTAAGTATGAGCATGAAGTGCAGATAACAAAAAGCAAACACAAGAAATATCAAATTTACGTGGAAAACTCAATAAGAGAAAAATCATGGTGAGGATTAACTTACAATATAAAAGTAATTGCAAAATAGTTTACAAGGAGGCTCACTACCCGAGATAGGACTCATTGTCTAGATGTGAGGCTCATTGCCTACAGATAAAGAAAGATAGAAAAAAGAATGTTACACAGAGAACATTATCTCAATGCAACAGAAGATCCACCACAACAACTTGTACACATTCACAGCCTTGATCAGAGAATTGTAGACACCATCAGCTCACTGCTTTCAGGAGTCTAACACATTGAAGTCCTTGCTATCTTAGTTCACTTTCACACAATCTCTTGCATCTACCTTGCTTCTCACACTTGTGGCTTACAATCCTTAACATCTTGTCTTGTTTATATACCATGTTCAATCTTAGAAACTTTCTCCAAGGTTGGCTACACACCCTTCATTTTACAAATTCAAATTAGGTCAAAAACTCAACATTCTCGCAGTGGATGAGAATGAGAGCAGACCAAACCAACACTTAACCAGGACCCAAAACAACATCTTGGATCAATCACACGCTTCCTTAACTGATACTTATCCTTTGCATGATGTATAAACACCAAGTCGGCCAAACCTAATGAAAAAACCAATGAACTTTGAAGTACACGCATCCATAACAAGAAGATAACATGCAGACCACATAACATGCTTCACCATACACTAGAACACATCTTAGATGCCTTCAAATTCATCTGCAGCTACTGCAACAACCTTCATATAAAGAACACTTTCCATCAGTCCATTTGGACTGTACAAACACACGTAGTAACTCTGAAACTAGTCTTCTGGAGCACCAAACCACAAACACCTTTGATAGAACATAGATAACACCATTACAGGACTTCTTCCAGATCTGCACGACCTGAAACAAACTAGCGGAGGACAGTGAAACAGGTACATTTTTCCTAGTCCATAGGAAAACAACTCTGCCAGACCAGTTCACAAATCGGTGAACTCAACTTTCACTCTTCATCAAACCAGAAGCTATAATCCAAGATATGTCACCCAAGGATGCCCTTAAACAACACTACAGATCCACACAAGCATAGGATCAACACAAAAGAAATGTGGAGCACATTCTGAACACACACACAATTATGTCTTCACTATTTATTAATTTTCTCAAAAGCACTTGGTAAGACATCATATCAGCACACCTACAACACCATAAACATAGCTCCATGTACTCACAACATCTCTACAGTATCTCAACTATACATGCACCACCTGCAATCACTTGTTTCCTTTCACTGCAACAACCTATACTGTGTTGACATCAATGACAACACCACCATCCTCATTCATACTTGCAACTGACTATGCCTGAGCAAACGATCAAAAGCAGACGAAACAACATAAAAGAGGCATGCAAGGGGATGAGGTGTGAATTGAGTAAATGGTGAAATGGATGCATATGGGTGAGAAGTATGGTGACCAGTGCATAGGGAGAAAGGTTTCTAGTTGGAGTAGAATCGTGGCTGGAAGTATAGTCCTAGGAAGAAGGTTGAGAAAAGTCTCTGAGGATGGAATTCAAAGCATCATATAAGAAAAGTGAAGAGTTAGAGAGCTAATTGGTTAATGTAATGTATTTTCATGGAACTTGAATAAATGAAGTCTTCTTATTTTATTTTTTTTAATTTGGGTGTTTTTTTGTGCAATTATTAATCGATTAAAATCGACATATGTAATTGTTGATTTGGGTATACCGTTCATGGATTTTGTGGTAATCTGAGTTTTGGAAGTTATGTGAGAGAGTTTGGGTTGTCTTCTTCATAAAATGGTATCAGAGCCAGAGGTTCTAAGTGTGCGAATAGAGATCCGAGAGAGAGGCGGTTCACACTAGGACTTGTGGATGGAGAGGGGAGTGAGCAGAGGTTTCGAGGACACAAGTAGATCACCGAACGTGAAGCAGCTTGTGACGGAACCTATGGATTGTGGAAGCGCGATTGAGGAGCTCAAAAGTATTGTTGCAGGTGTGTGGAGTCTCGAGCGGTTGAGGGCTGGAAAGCATAGAGTTGGAGGTGCGGAGAATCTCAAAAGTATCGTTGCAGGTGTGTGGAGTCTTGAACGGTTGAGAGCGAAAGGCGCAAAGGAAAGTGTTGTGATAGATTACAGCAGACGAAGTGGAATTTTCATGAGATCGAGGTATGATTGCAGTATGGAGTTTGCAAGGGTAGATTTTTGTCGTGAGGACATGCCAGAGGAAGGCATGGAGAGAAGAGGAAGAGCATTTAGGAGGTGGAGGTCAGGCTATTTGGCGGAGGATTTTGGGCTATTAGCGATGAAGTTCATTGGAGATTTTTTGCAGTCTCAAATAGTGGTTCTATCACTCAGTTCCACCTTTGTGAGACCATGCTCACAAACTTCTTACCCGACATGTGTGATACAGGAGCATCTCGGGCGGAAGGGCTATCCGCATCAACCCAAAAATATTTCATTTCTAGTTTATTTTTGTTTGATGTTTGTTCTTAGATTGCAGCTTCATTTGGTTTGATGGGCGATTGCAAAAAGTTGAATAACGTTTTGTTGGACAACATCACATATCGATTCAACTTGAAAATTGACATCGATCATCATTTATTTATTAAGTTTTTTGAAGGGCCTTGTCGGAATTAATGAAATCTATACATTTTGAAGTTTTCAAATTTTAGGGAAAATAAAATTTAAATGATTTCCTGAATACGGAAGGTCGTCATTGACGACTGGCATGGGAAGATCAATAGTTCTCTTTAAAGATAAAATTGTGACAAGGTATGGGAGAATTTGCGCCTCAAAAATGGAGTGGCCATGAAAGAAAAAGAGAATATGGTGGCCAAAAGGAGGTGTAGGTCACACCGTCCAAAACAGAGGCTGGTGTATTCCATCTGGAGCGGCAAAAACAACAAAGCATATTGTTTGTAACTGCAATGAATGAGGAATAAAGAGACGAAGGTGTTGAGCCTGCTACGTTGAGGGATTGGCACAATCTTTTATTTTTATATATGAAAATTGAAGGTAGATGCGAATAGTTGCGATGGGGTTGAATGGCCAAAGAAGTAATGTCAATGTGATTTAATGGTGGCAACACAGCTTGAAGGAAGAGTCGTCGAGCTTGACTAGAGAAATAATCCTTTTAAAAGCAAAATGAAATGTAGATTGCACTACATGGAGGGCGCAAATAGGTTAGTGAGATTGGTGCAGACTTGAAGAAATGATGTGGGTAGAGTAAAGGAAGCTAAGGCGCGGGAGTTGATATCAGAAGGAAGAAGAATGCCAAGTCGTGGTATAGTGCAGGTCAGTCAATTGAGAAGGGCGAATAAATTATAGGCAGGCAGTGGAAACATAACGGAGGCCATTCAAAAGTAGGAGTGATGAAGACAAGTTGTGCGGCATTGAAGTTAAAGAATCGATGTGCGAAATAAAGGAGATGTCACGCTTGACAATAGGCGTATAGAACCAAAATCTTCAGATAAATGCAATAAGAGAGAGCAGCACATGGTAATGATAAGACTATGCCTGAGCAAGCGATCAAAAGCAATAAAACCGCATAGTAGAGGCATGCAAGGAGATGAGGTGTGAATTGAGTAAATGGTGAAATGGATGCATACGCATGAGAAGTATGGTGACCAACGCATAGGGAGAAAGGTTTCCAGTTGGAGTAGAGTCATGGCTGGAAGTGTAGTCCTAGGAAGAAGGTTGAGCAGAGTCTCTAAGGATGGAAGTCAGAGCATCGTATAAGAAAAGTGAAGAGTTAGAGAGTTGCTTGGTTAATGTAATGTATTTTCATGGAACTTAAATAAATGAAGTCTTCTGATTTGTTTCTTTTGAATTTGGGTTTTTTGTTGCGCAATTATTAATCAATTGAAATTGACATATGTAATTGTCAATTTGGGTAAATTGTTCATGGATTTTGTTGTAATATGGGTTTTGGAAGTTGTGTGAGAGAGTTGGGGTTGTCTTCATCAGTTAGGTTTAGGTTTCAATTAGGTTTATAGTTAAGGTTAGGGTTAAGGTTCATTTAGGGTTAGGGTTAGCGTTCAATTTGGGTTAGGGTTTAATAATAGTTAAGGTCGAGGATAACTTTAAGAAACCCTCCCTCGACGAAAATGTAAAATCTTAGAAAATCTTTCTTTTTATTTGGAATAATTTTCCTAGTGAATCTATGCACATTATTAAAAAAATTGTAAAATCCTAATGAATTTTAATGAATAACTGGTAAAAATAATAAGCACATTGGCGAATCCTAGTGAATAATCACTAAAAAGATTAATTATAATGGTGAATCTCTCCTTTAAATATTTGCATAGTTGGTCGGCACGATTCCCCCATATTTTTTTTGTTTTTTGTAATATTGAAGTAGGGGCCCGAGGGCAGTAGCCAGCGGCGGGGTCAAAGGGCAACGCCCCTTGTGGGGTCAAGGGGGCAGAGCCCCCTTGTGGGGGTCTAGAGGGCAATGCCCCCTCACGGGGTTTGGGAACAACGACCCTGGTAAACTGATACAAGCGGGTCGAGGGGCAGAGCCCCTCACCACCAAGCATAAATTCACTATCGAAAATGCATTGGAGCACACATGAATTAAGAATTTTTTAAAATTCTCACTTTAAAAAAAGACTATGAAAAGTGAAATTGTTACCCTCGATTAGCTTTTTAATCAAATGGTTGCAGGTTGATTTTGCAACCTATATGCACGTGTCTTTTAAAAGGCTTGTTGAGGCTCAAAATTTGTTTTGGGCCACACAATTAAATCTAATCATGTGGCCCAAAATAAATTTTGGGCCTCAACAAGCATTTTAAAATGCACATGCATATAAGTCACGAAATCAACTTGTAGCCATCCGATTAAAAAGCTAATCGATGGCAATAAATAGAAAAGTGTTATTCAAGGCTAAAATATCCCTAAAATGAAATAGTAATTTATTATTAGTGGTGATATTGCCCCAAAATTAATGGTAGGAATATAATATTACTAATGAATATAATTAATATTTGTAATTACAGTATAAACTACTGGCGAATCAATTCCAATGACGAATCGTTTAAAAAATAATGCATAGGCGAATTAATCGAGACAAAATTATTTTTTTGTAAAAACCTAGCGATTCAGCATCCTTTTTAGCTTGTATTATTCATCAATTGGCAAAGATTTGCCACTAAAGTTTTCCCTGGTTAAGGTTAAGGTTAAATTAAATTTAGGGCTAGGCTTCAATTAGGGTTAACATAAGAGTACAATTAGGGTTAGGGTTAGGGTTTAATTAGCATTAGAGTAAGAATTATAGTTCAATTAAGATTAGAGTTAAGGTTAAGATTAGGGTTTGCCTATATTAGGATTACGATTAGGGTTAGGATTTAATTAGGATCAAGTTTCAATTAGGGTTAGGGTTACGATTAAGGTTTAGTTAGGGTTAAGGTTAAGGTGTAATTAAGGTTTTTAAAGAGAAATCTTCAAGTTAAGGTTAGGGTTAAATTACGATTAGGGTTCAAATAGAATTAAGGTTAAGATTTAATCAGGGTTATGGTTAAGGTTATATTGTAATTAGGATTAAAAATCAATTAGGACTAGGATTAGGGGTTAATTAGGGTTATAGTTAGAACTAGAGTTTCCATTAGAATCAAGGTTAGTGTTATAAATATGATTATGAATAGGGTTAAGTAGAATTATAATTAGGGTTAGGGTTAGGGTTCAACTTTAATTAGGGTTATGATTAAGGTTAAAGTTCAATTAAATTTAGAGTTAACGTTCAATTATGGTTAGGGTATACAATTAGGATTTAATTAGAGTTAGTGTTAGGATTAGAGTTTAATTAGGGTTAGAGTTAGGGTTAAGATTAGGATTCGATTATATTAGGGTTAGGATTAGAGTTAGGGTAAGGTTTTAATTATGATCAAGGTTCAATTATGGTTAGAGCTAAGGCTACTGTTTAGTTTGGGTTAGGGTTCATTTAGGGTTATAGGAGAAATCCTCAAGTTAAGATTAGGGTTAAATTATGATTTGTTCAAATAGGATTATGGTTAGGGTTTGATTTTAATTAAAGTTAGGGTTAATATTAAGTTAAGGTTAGGGTTAGGTTTAGGGTTTAATTAGGGTTATAGTTAGAATTAGGTTATTAGGGTTTGTATTAGAAATATGATTGTGGATAGGGTTAGAATTAATATGGTTAGAATTAGAATTAGAATTAGAATTAGGGTTAGGGTTGGGTTTAGGGTTCACTTAGGGCTATGGTTAGGGTTCATGTCCAATTAGGGTTATGGTTATGTTAGGTTGGGGTTAGGATTCAATTATGCTTCAATAAGGGTTATGATTAGGGTTTAATTAGGGTTAGGATTCAATTAAGGTTAAGGATCTATGATAAAGCTTGGGGTTAGGGTTAGAGTTCTATAATAAATCTATGGTCAAGATTAAGTTTGGGGTACAAATAGGATTAGGGTTAGAATCTTATCATTGTTACGGTTATGATTCAATTAGGGTTAGGGTTACAATTCAATATGCATTACTATTATTCTAACACTACCACTATTTCAAACCCCAACCCTAACTCTAAATCTATCTCTAACCCTAACTTGAATTCTAAAGCTAACACTAATTCTAATTGTAACTTTAATCTAACTGTATTTATAACCATAACCCTAATCATATTTATATCCCTAGTGCTAACTCTAAAGTAAACCTAACTCTAACGCTAATTGTAACTCTAACCCTAACCTTAATCCAAAAACTGATACTAATTCTAACTCTAACATTAACCCTAACTCTAACCTTAACTATAATTCTAATTGTAACCTTAATCCTAATCGTAACCCAACCCTAAAACCAACACTAATTCTAACTCTTAACTCTAACCCTAATTTTAACTCTAACCATAACCATAACCCCACACTAACACTATTTTTAGCTTCAACCCTAACTAAATCTATCTCTAACCCTAACTCAAATTCTAAAACTAACAATAATTTTAATTGTAACCCTAAACCTAACCCTATTTGTAACCTTAACCCTAAACCTAAACCTAAACCTAAGTCTAAGATTGATTATAACTTTGACCCTAACCCTATACCTAATTCTAAAACTAACACTAATTTTAAATCTAACCCTAACACTATGCCCAACCCTAATCCTATTTGTAATCCTAATCCTAACCATAATTATAATCCTAAACATAACCCTAACCCTAATTTTATCTCTAGACCTAACCCTAACCTTAATTTTATCTCTAACCATAACTCTAACTCTAAATCTATCTCTTATCTTAAATCTAAACCTAACCCTAACCCTAGCCCATATACTATCTCTAACCCTAACCCTTATCATAACCTTAATCTTAACCCTAATTGTAACCTTATACCCAACCCTAACTCTAATTCAAACACTAACCCTAATCCATATTCTATCTATAATCCTAACACTAACCCTAACCTCATCCCCAACCCAAACTCTAATTCTAACCTTAACCCTAACGCTAACCCTAACCTTAATTGTAACCCTATGGCTAACCCTAAGCCTAACCCTAATTTTGTTTATAATCCTAACTCTAACCCTAAACCTAACCCTAACCCTAACCATATTATTTCTTTAACCCTAGCCCTAACCCTAATATTAAGCCTAACCTTAACCTTATCCCCAATCTTAACTCTAATTCAAACTCTAACCTTAACCCTTACCCATATTTTATCTCTAACTCTAATCCTAACCCTAATCTTAACCTTAACCCTAACCTTTTCCTCAACTCAAACTCTTATTCTAATTTTAACCCTAAGCCTATTTCTAGCTCTAACACTAACCCTAACCCTAATCCTAACCCTAACCTTATCCCCAACCCTAATCCTAATTTAACCCTAATCTTAACCTTAACCCTAACCCCAACCCTAACTCTAACTCTAACTCTAACCTTAAACCTAATTGTAATTCTAACCCTAACCCTAACCTTATTCTTGATGCTAACCCCAACCCTTATCCTAACCATAACCAACTAACCCCAACTCTAATCCTCATTTTATCTCTAACCCAACCTAAATTCTAATTCTATTACTAACCCTAGCCCTAACCATAATCTCTATAGTTATCCAAACCCCAACCCTAATACTAATTTTATCTCTATAACTGACCCTAACCCTAATCCTAATACTAACGTTAATCCCAACCCTAATCAAAATTATATTTCTAACCCTAATCCTAACCCTAATAATAATATTAACACTAATTCCAACCCTAATGTTAATTGTATGTCTAACCCTAACCATAACCTTAATCCTAATTGTGGTCCTAATCCTAACCCTAACCCTGATTCTATCTTTAGCCTTAACCCTAACACTAGCCTTGATCCTAATTTTATCTCTAATCCTAACTTTAACCCTAATTCTAATTCCATATGTAACCTATACCCTAACCCTAACCCTAATCCTAATTCTAATTCTAATACTAATGCTAACCCCAACCCTAATCTTTAATCAATATTATTAATAAATATATATATGCTAGTTATTTAACAATTACTTTAACAACCCATATACATGAGTAATTACAATAACCTACAAAACATAGTTTAAAAACTCAACGAAGTTAGCCAATTCATCACCAAACTCTAGCAACTTCAGAAACCCAAAATATAAAAATCCGATTTTTTTTCAATCATTTTGTCCATGATGTGGTTGAAGATAGCATTTTCAATGTTCTTTAAAGAATTTTACTGAATTTATACATATTTTTTCTTCATCAAAATTTTACAAACTTCTTACGGAATCTCAAATAAGAACCAAATTTTGTGCTGCCAAATCCAGTTTTGGCGTAAACAAAATTGCATTTGCTAGTCCATCGTTCACATGTGTGTTCTTACATAATTTCCTCAAAATATTTTCGTTTGTCCAAAGTGGCTTCAAAGAGGTGGTCTTTCTAATCGACCACGAGAACCTTATTAGAAATTCATTAAAAAATCACATAAATAGTCATCAGCAGCAAGCGAAAAACTGAAATACATGGTCACAATTCCATGTAATAATATATTTTGTTCTAGTTTTCTACACTTCTATTTGATAGAAAATCCTTAGAAAAGGAAACCCACCTTCCAAGTTATACCAAAAGCAATTCTAAAATAGGCAGGCACAAATCTGTGACATTGTTTTTGGCCAACTCTTGTAACAGGAACAAGTTTTAGAAGCATCCATGATCAGTTTGTGTACTGGGCATATATCATCTGCCAACATGCATCTCACCAATTTATATCGCCATCCAGAACTTGTTTAGCTTGGCTACTTTAGACGCCTTGCTTTTTTAATTTATGATATGATAGTTTTTACAATGTCAGCCAAGTAGCAGTCACTTCTAAATGCAGCTGTTTTAAGTTATATCTAGAATACTGTCTCTATTAAGAGCGATACAGCTCAAAAATACAATTGCATGAAACTGCAACATATCTTGCAGTTCCCTTTAACAATTCATTTTATGTAGACAGAATTTTTAAGCGATCTGTGTACGCAAAGAAATTGCTAACCTCAAGAAAACAATATGCCATACATTCCATAGTAATCCCAAAATTAGGATTCAAAACTGAGAAGCGATTCTTAAACAACCCTTGATATCAAAGTCTTCTCAATTTCGTATGTTTAAAAAACATCCAAAATACCAATATTCCTCTGTTGTAGTTTAAACAGAACATTGCTCTTTCTAGATTGTGTAAGATTACACAATTTTTTTCTCAATTTGAATAAGAATATACATACGAATTGTCTAAAAACTTCAGAACCTGCACCTTAGGGAATTCCCGCACTGCTTTGAACTTTGTTTAGTAGAAAAATACAGCAACTAAAAATTACACGGTGCACATTTTTCAAAAGTGTTCAATATCTTTGTTTGATAATTGTTTGTCCTTCTCTCACCTCTCATTTGCTATAACCTGTAAAAACTGAATATATTAATAGATACCCATCGGCACAGTAAGTTGGATCATTGATCCAACAGTGAATAGCCATTATCAAGACTTTGCACAATTATATTAAATATGAACCCAATATCTTAAAAGTTAAACATGTAACATTAAAATGATACAGCTGAAAAAACAAACTAGAAATTCTAGGAGGAATAAGCTAAAACATACAAAATTTTAGTTCCAACAAGCGCAACATTTTTACGAATGTTATAAGGTAAACTAAAAATTCTTCTTAATGATTTAATGTCTTAAATCATTGTAATCTTTTGATATCATATTAGGTAATTCTATCCCCAAGACTTTGCCATCTTACCATTCATTGGCTCTAGACTAGCCCATACTGCATATTCTTTAACAAAACTAATAACAGTAACGGTAGCTCAATGCATATGCACAACAGTAAATGGCAGAAGGATCATTTATGGTTGGTTGAACCCAGCATTTTATTACACTACACAAAGGCAACACTTCGGAATTTTAGGAAAGAAGACTCAATTTTGACAAACGGTGTAACTGTAAAATATTACGTGCCTTTGTGTACATATCCAACAAAGTTTTATAATATATGATCATCGGCAATAATTAGGCATATCTCAGAACTATGCAAAAATATGTTCGACATTTAGCAGGACAAATCTCAGGAAATGGTCTATGAAAAGACTACCAGATATAAATTTACAATGGTTACATTATGATCGAAAACAGCAATGCTGAATCACCATTGCCATAGTCAGAAGTTACCAATTTACTACAAAACTTTGGTTATAAACCAAAGATATACAAAACTAGTTAGCATGTACAAGGATATTTCCAATATGTGCATTGCAAATTACGGAGTATGGTTGACTGCCAAAAAGAGACCTGGAAATGAGACAGATAGCCTTAAGAAAGGCAGAGAATGTCCGCAGGCCGATACATCTCTCCTAGATTTCATCTTGGTGATTATCTTCATCGTCATCCTCTGCAATTTTTGTCAACTCTTCTTGGACTAGATTTCGAATATAGGCTTTCTTTTCAGTAAAATCCTTGTCAAAGTGCCTTCCTGCAAATCAAAATGATATTCCAAAAATGTTCAAAATCCTTTAAATTTCCAAAGACTAAATGGCATCCATAAAAATAAAGACACGACTTAATTGAAATTTACCCAATCGCTTGACCACATCAGAGAGAGTTGCCTGCACATAGAATGATTTAATTAATATTCTTCTCATAGGCATAACATGGTCATTATCCTTTTAGTGATCTACATACCCAGGCCATAATTTCAATAAATTCAGAGATTTATTTGCTTTAAAACTTACAGTGTTGAAATCCACTTCATTGAGAAGTTCCCTGATTATAAAACGGAGTTCTTCTTCAGTAGGATCAGGCACACTTGTTTTCACCCCCGACTTAATTTTTCCTTCTGCGAATAACATCAAAGAAAGAGATATTGATCTCAAAGCTGAGAAAATGCATCACAATCATGAGAAAACAAGAACTCGACAATTTAAGATACCTCTACTTTATCAAACTGAATAGAGATGCTTCAAATATCATGAAATTGAATGGTTCATAATATTGTGAAGAATATTACACCTTTCTTACGACAAAAGATTTTTATTTACCTGCCATTCTATCTGTCTGAGTCTTACTTTCCTTCCTTCCATAAGTAGCCTCAACTTTATCAGACATATGCTGATCATTCCTGAAAGTATCCTTTGCATCAAGAAAATCATCACCGGAGTTTTTCAACTTAGATTGAGAAGGTTTCCCACCACGCTTTTTCTTAGCATTCATTCCAGTGTCCTCCCTCTTTCCCATCCCCTCACTATTCACACCTATGTCTTTCTTATCAGTACCTTTTGAATTCCTCTTCAAAACTTTCCTAGGCATTATCTTATTCTCTGTTTCATCTTTATGTTTTATTAAATCAGCATCAATCTCTTTTCTCTTGGATTTCTTATCAGTAGATTTTAAAGAAATACTTGGATCTGTTATATGAAATTGTTTACCCTGTTTCTCATCTTCTCTCTTCTCCATATTTTCATCTGCCTTTGCCTTGGATCCTTTCTTAGCCAACCTGTTTGATTTTTTTCTCTTTGATTCATGCTCATCATCAACATGTTTTTCTTTCAAACTCTCTTTTTCTGTACTCAACATCTTGAGCTCCTTGCCAGATTCACTCTCATTAAGCTTACTTACTTTATAAGCCTCATTGTCACCAGCATCAACTTCCTGTATTGCATCATCCCCTTGAGAAGACAAGTTAAAATTTTGTCTTTGAAACCATATTGTAAAATCATGAAATGTATGAAAATACATTAGCAAGAGATATTCCATCCATATAACTCGGTAAACAGCTGAGATACACACTTCTTCCTCTTCCAAATTCAACTTATGAGCAGAACAATACTGAAATATGCTTTCATTAATCATGCTATCAAAATTGGAGGAAATAAGATTATACTGTTGATTTGCTTGATTAATTGTTTTGACTCCATTTTGCTATTGAAGATCAGGTGTAGTTCTTCTGTACATTTCATTTGGTGAGAAGCATGAAGTTACTCGGAGGGTTCGTGTTTGAAACTGCCACCTATTGCCTTGAGATCTTTTAGTTTTCTCAGGAATCATTAGTGGAAGGGTCCGTGTCAATTCTTTGAATGCTTTATTGGTCTTTTAAGGCTCCTGTTGCTATTTGTTGGAGCTGGAAATGGGCTATTTGTTGGAATTGGAAACTGGCTGATTAAAGTTCTGAATTGTCTCGAGCTAGTTTTACATTTTCTTTCATCTTAATAAGAAAACTTTATCAACTCATATTGAACAGGAATGATTTGAGAAATTAGAAAAGAAGTAGTTCACTAAACTGAGGGGATTGGACTTTTCATTGTACTGACTTTAATTGGTTATTATAACTTTTAAGAGTAGGCATAGTAGGAAAACTCTGAAAACTGTTAGTTGCAATTTCTAACGTATTCTTTAATTATCCATGGAACCTGATTTGTTGTTTATCTGAGCTTTTAATGCTGTGGGATTTTTGTCATGTCCTTTGCCTGGGCCTGGCTTGTAGACAATCCTTCGCAACTATCTAATGTGGTGTTAATTATTGGGAGATTGGTTTTGCAAAGTGGGTTTTTATGGAGCAGAGATATGGTACTTTAGTCACCACGTATTGATTAAACATTAATTGGGCTCATCATTATTTCAAATAACTTATAGAGGGCTTTGTGTGTCCAAGCCAATGATCGAAAAGAGACTATTCTCTTTGATGAAGAAAATGATGTTGAACATTTGAATGTCTGAGTAAAAATTGTAAAAGACATAATAGCTGGAACTTTCAAATGTAGTCACCTTATAGCCAGATATTATGAGATGATATTGAGAAAGAATATTGACATTGATGACTTCAAATTACAGCTTAAAGCTTGATTATTTTTAAAACTCTTAATCCCAGCACTCTCCTGTAAACTCGGAATTAACTGGAGTAATGCGATTTGAGCAAGGAGAGGAAAGTAATTTGCTATGAATGATGTTTTAACATTGACCAAAATCCCAGTGGTAAGGTTATAAAAGGTGCAAGGAATTTGAGGGAAGACAGCTATGTTTGTTATAAACTACAATTTGGATGTTGCCTTAGCTATGATTTGGGAAGCTATTTTTAATTTTAGTATTTGAAGCGCCAATGACTTTACTATTCAAAAGGATACTATTTTAATAATTGATGCTGACAATGACTTCATTCATTCAAACACCCCTAAGAATATTATCTGTTCAAACAATTGACTGTCAAGTGTCAAGCATGATATCAACTAATGTCTATCTCTTCCATTTTTCCAATGTGTAACTGATTGATGACTGATAAATCATAAAAGAACTGTTTACCATTCCCCCTTCATGTTATCTACAAGCGCTTGTTACTTGGTGACCAGGTTAATTGCCTACTTAAAGCAGAAAACATTGTTAAGACTGTACCAATAACAAGTAAGGAGTATATTGGATCAGACTGATAAACCTTGGTGTTGGAACTCTGTGTTAGTTGTACCACTGCAAACAGGAAGATTAAGTTGAAGAACCACACCTTTCAAGGAAGAGTAAGGCTAGGGATGCAGCAGAAATACAGGCACAGAGAAGGCAGGAGATCTGTTGACAATGCAATGGTTTCATGATTCATCCCATGCTGATGAAAGAAGCAAAAGTGTCAAGCATGCGAAATGACAGATAATGGTTTTGAAATAACTTTGTATGTCTAAAGGAGGCATTATTCTGACAAAAGACTCTAAGCACTCTAGATGCCCCCTGAAGACTTCTTAAAGCATTACAGAAGCTATTTCAGTTGCCCTTACAAAGAAGGGCAATTAATCAAATCTTTAATTCAATTTGTTCCTGCCAAACAATGCAAAGTGCATTTAAAATATCAGTGCTAAGGAGGGCTTGATTCTGTATGTTGGTATACTAAGAAATAGTAACAGAACCTTGCATGAGCAGCAAACGGTGATCGGTTACACATCTAACTTACCTGTAGGCTTGTATCCAGCTTGCCAAGTTGGATAATAGCAAATGACAATATCCTGTTACTGTAGACAATCATCTGAGGTCAATAAGGAATTGGTAAAGCAGCCTCTGATATTTTGCAAGCTTTTATGAATAGCTTCTTGCTGTTTATTTGTTCTTTTGCCTCTAACTGCACCTTGCAATATTTGGAATGGTAGATAGCTGCCTCTGTTTTGTTGGATGGGACTTAGGTTCATAATTTATTATTGATAGATGGCTCTGGACATCTAATATGACAGCATTTATATGTATCTGATTGGAATGATTTTAAAATCTGTTATGAAGCCAAAATTTTAGTATTTGCTAGAGGAATAGGGGCTCCCTGTATGTGCTTTGGGGTATACTTAAATGTTTGAATGCACTGTATATTTACTGAGACCAAAAATAAAATTGTGATTAAGAAAATAAATGCATGTGATAACAAATTAAAAGAAAATTATGTTAGCTGGTTGTGAGGCATGAGCACCAAATTAAACAGTAATCCCTATTAACATCAATATTTATTTAATTCAAAAAAATTAGTTATTCTCTGACTTGCTTAATCAGTAATCCTCTCACATACAAGTCTAAAGCAAATGCATCTGACCATAATAGTTCGAAGAGTTGTACAAGAACCTCAGAAAAAAGTCATGATCATATTCTAAGAATAGGTACTAAAAAAAAACTCTACAACAATCCAGGCAGAAGTAAGCCCCAAAGAACGTTTTGAAAACTCAGGAAAGAACACGTTACACATAAATGCAAAAATATAGAGAGAACAATGGAACCAAAAAAAAAACCTTCTCTAACACCAAAAAACGAGCCATGCCCTTACAAGTATCATGTGCTGAAAGTGTCAATAAAAATAAAAAATTACAGTTTGTAAAAGTCAATGTAAAAGTTTTAAGTGGAAATCCCAACACCCCTTTCACATATTCAACATTTACATGAATTTCAAAAGAATGTCCTTATAGAGGTGTATGCTAACTTAGATGAGAAAAAATTTCAAAACCAAATGCATAAAATAGATGATGTACAAACCTTTTCTGTCATCTCCCCAAGTGCTTTTCCCGGAGTGTTACTGTCCACTCTCTTTCGTTTTTTGTGCTTTGAATTCTAAGATGTCAAATGAAGTCGTGTCATATCAAAAAGTCAAGCAAAACATGAAAACAAAGAGCAACATGTACTGGCCTACTTTTAAGCATTGAAACGTTCCAACATGTTTTCCTATTGAAATGTTCTAGGTCAACTAATAACATACCTGCTCTTTTTCCTCAGACAAAACATTCTGTGTCATACAAGGAGCCTCGAGGAATTCAAGCAGTTTTGCTACAATTTCGTCCTGCCAAAAAAATCATTAATTAAAAAAATGTAAAGTGTAAAATCATTTATGTTAGTGAACTATTAATTTAAACAATAAAAAATTAAATGGAAGTCCTAATTTTTATTCTGCATATATCTTCATTACCTTTCTAATTGTAGTTTTTGAAAGTTGCAAATCTAGAACATCACAGAGATTCGCCAAGTTTTCCTTATGAAGTTTTTCAAGTTTTTCCTTCACTTTCTCACTATTCTGAGACTCCATAACATAAGCAACACAGTAGCAATATCATCAATCAATCATAAAGTTTGTGACATGATCCACCACTAATCGAAAGCAGACACTACTTAAAAATCAAAGACATCAATACCAGCAGCTTAAATAGTAACCTGAACTAGAGGGCTGCAATAAAAGACTGTACAGTGAAATCAAACATAATCATTATCATCCCCTTGAACAAAAACACCTCTCCCTTGCACAAAGGATGCTTGGAGAACGAACACTTACAACCAAGCATTAATGAATTCTACAAATTCAAAACTATTGAAATTCAGATTCTCAACAGTCAAGTTTTAAACAAAAATTTAAAATTACCTTGTTCTCACCCTGTTCAAAGCCAGAGAACTGCAAAATATTATTTTTGATATGAACAGCCTACATCAGAGCAAAACTTATTGTTGTCAAGAGGAAAAGTATATATGTAACAATTAATCCTAGAAATACACGAAAGGCTTAGAACAAAAGATCAGTACCCTCCAATGCAATATAAAAACACTAAATAGGAAAACACCATAAATAATAGCAAGTAATTCAAATACTGGTAGAAAAATGCACAATTTAATTCTGAACAAATAGTGATATAAGTCACTAAAATTATTCCAGTGACCCAGTCTGTTGCAAGGAGTTGTTTAAAGATGGTATCAATAGTTCCATTGAAGCCAAACCTAACTTTGAATCCATTTGAAGCCATAGAATGTAGATAATATTTTCCTTCTTAACTTGAAGGAGACCACAAATTTGAGAAGGGAATTTCTCTTGATCATTTGAGCGGCTTCTCAGAAAGAATATATATATAAACTGTGGATATAAATAGATAAACATCTAAAAAGTTAAAAACCTAGAAGAGAAACAAGAAGGCAACAGACAGGATGAAGCACTGAAATTAGCTCATGAATAAATAGTAGATTTTTCTTAAATAATGACTTGAAAAAAGTAACAATCTAGTTTATATTCTTATGCACTGAGTAATATCACAGATAAAAAGAGCAAAAGTGGAGAATTCAAACATTAAAATAATCAAAATGACAAAAAACAATATACATACATGAAGAAAAGTACATTGAACAATAAAACCTAAAAGGAAAGTCAAATGAGATAAGCTCAAAAGATAAATCACCATGGCTTTCATGGTGTAACTGTGGACCCATGTTTGAATCCCAAGGATACACGTTACATGTTAATATGTACAAATGTTGAAAGATGAAATTGGGTATAATATTACTTCTAATTGTCAGTATGGCATACTACAACAAACGAGGCCAGGTGCAAGTCCTTGGAGAATTTGAAAGAAGAGATACCCCAGTGCTGGCATCTAAACCAAAAGATCTTCTATAAGGGGAATTTACCAATTAAAAGAGAATTTAAAAAAGAAATAAGAAAAAAATCTTCAAATGTGGAAATTCATTAAAGCAACACTCAGAAACACATTCTAGAGCATATTTCAGTGTATTATATCACATGTAGAATGTCTCAAGAAAACTAAACAATGTTCTTAATGCTTGAGGCTGCTTATGCATTGGATAGTAATTAACATGCAGAATATGAAACTAAACTTAGGACCATAAGTGTAGCAAAAAAGCTTGAGAAAAGACAACTTTAACTTACCTTAACACGCTTTCCATAAATAACCCCGTGAAGCAATTTCACGATTTGATCAGCTTTGCTCTTCTTTGATAGCTTATATGCCACTGCATAATACAGGATATTTAAAAACAAGATAATACAGGATATTTAAAAACAAAGAAGCGAATCTAAATTATAACAAAGAAGCGAAGAATTCAACACAAAAAATACAAGCACTAATCACATAAGAAAACACAATTTGATTCCAATATCATTACCTTAATTAAAATGTTAAATGGACTCCTTTCTAAGTTTCTAACAAACCTAAGTCTTATGCTAGGCACCCTTTACTACAAAGTCAAACACATGCATCACAAACACCATAAGCAATTACTCAGCCATTAAACCAAACCTTCTTTGTGATCCGTAGCCTTAATGCCATTGATTAGGCAATTACATTACTAAATGAATTGTCTTATGTTTCTTCTTTAGTTAGTTAACTGAAACCCGGTTGTTTAATGACTTTCAGATTATCAAACATTTATCATAACTTTAACACTTAAACTTTGCCGGCATTATTACTTTGGGCTCAGATGTGCTAACCACTCAGTTTCAGTTTTAATTTCAACTATAATTATAAATTATATTTCCCCAAATATTCTTGTACTGTTAAGGATAGAATTATTATAGTAAATTTTAAAATTTCTTACCTGAGTTGGGTAGGATCGAACGTAGGCCACACAGAGACTCAAAAAAAATTTCCGGCACATCTGATCTGTCCAGTTTTTATCTTTGAAAAACCCCACAGTTTCCCAAATAGTTCATAATTTATAAATATAAAAATATTTTTATCTGTTTATTTATTTGATTAAAAACATGTGTAGTTGGAGTTCATTAGATTATCTTATCTTTTAATTCCTCCTCTTATAGTGTTTGCATATATCTATTTTAAAATCAGTAACGTATACTTGCAGAGTTGAGAGATACTGTCATTTTTTCCTGCATTGAACGGATATAATTGATTAATAAGTTAGTACAGTGCTTATGACCAAAATCCATCTAATAGACTAAAAACAGTCAGGTTAATTACGTCTTATAAATGCAGAAAAGACTCCAGCATCACCAATTGAACACTTTAAATTTATTAGACTTTGACAAATTACTAGCTGTACAACTCTTTTTTATTCCCCATTCCACCTTGCCCCATGGTAGTGGCTGACTAATATGAATGCAATATTTTCCATCTTGAACAAGAGCACTACAGAAACATACCTCGATGCCATTTCAATGTATTCATCTATTAAAACAAAGAAAAGGAATTATTTTAATGCCCACAGATAACCAATAGTAGGTCAATGTGGCCAGAGGATACAGCAGTTAACAATAGAAAGCTCTAGGAAGAGAGAACCCTAGAAGCAAAGGATCCTGTGTCTCTAGTTCAATACTATGAGATTAAAGATACTACACTTTAGAAAGTCAATCTAGAGAACAGACACTCGTCATTGTAAAATAACTATAAAGGTAAATTGACTTTTTTCAGGTCATCACCAGGAGAGACAATTTTTGGTGTATGTGAGTCTCCTTGTTGAAGCTGAAGAGGGGAATGTTTTTCATTTACCTTAAATTGGGGAAGGATACCAGTACTTGGCCACCCTAAGTTGATGGACCTTGCCTGCTTATTTGGAGCCATTTCAGCTAACCAAATTCAAACAGTGGGAATTCTGATACATGCTCACACTAAGAACTTCATCTTGTGTGCTACAACGATTCAGTGTCGTTTTCGGGTCACCACCTTATGCATTAAGTCATTTAATTATGATGCACACACATGTCATGAAGTGACTTTTTATATTTTGACATCCCTTAGTCTATTGACTATTTTTCTTCAAATTTGTGAAGTAAACTCTATCTTTGGAAGTTGCATAAAATCACTCCTAATGAAAACAAATAGTCCCAAACTGCACAAGTGACTCAACAACTATTTGTACGTGTACGTGCTCATAGCTCCTCTACCATAATGTTTAAGAATTTGTAGTCCCAGATTTTGAACATTAAGGTTTTGGGCCTCTTTTGAATTGTATATGACCAAATGGCAGGCTCCTTCTCACCTAACTGAACTTCTTCACTACACTGACCTCGAAATCTAATCTTTACTTGTAGCAAGAACACAATAATAACAATAACAGTAAGCTCAACAACTAGCAATTAAGCATCCCACTAGTACAGAAAGCCCTAATTTTCTGCTACAAGAAAATATCAGCGCATCCATATTATGTTATTGCCTTGCTGCATTTGGATTGCCATTGGACCTTGAGCATCTTCTTGATGAACAGATATGAGCTCACCTGTCAGTTTCATGTATTCTGTCTCATTTTGTGTTAATATGATCCATGCACTGAATGTTGACCACAGTGATTCTTTGAATAATGGCAACAATCAAACTCATGCTTTAAAGAGGATAAGAACTCTTCTGTTTAATTCTCAGAAGAGAAGAGTGCCTGGTGTGACCAAAATGCTTCAAAGTGCATTTAACGAGTTATATTGAATTTTCTCCAGAAATAAAATTTCCAAGGGCAACTGTAGAAAGAGCATGACACGGCTCAAACTGAGCATACATTCCTCTGACTAACCTTGGATTCTCCGGCTGTATCATTTGCTCCACATATGTAAACAAAACTACCTATACTGCCTTCTAACTTCTAAGTTCCTAATATAGGCCATACATCTATTGTTCTACCATCTTGATTCTTGGTAGAATGCAAGTAAGCTATCTCTCATTTCCATTTATCATCTCTTTTTACATGAGCATGTTGGTGCACTCAATGTTAATTGCAAAATTACTTCATATAATTTACCCATTCATACGCATGCTTTAAAAGCAAAACACTGAAAAACTGCTTGCAGTAGCTGACTCTAATAGAAATCTAAATATCTAAACAGCGATTATTCAAATGCTCGCAAGTATATTTAATGACTTATAAGCTTTAGAAAAAAAAAATCCGAGGGCAAAGAATGGAGGAGAAACAATACAAGGCCTGCAACTGGGTTCACATTATTCTACCAGTGATTGGATTTATAACCATAGAAGGCTGCGTAAATTCCTCTCGGCATGTGAACAGATGTGCCCAGAATGCCTTAAGACACCTCTATCCAAACTCTGACTAGAATACCAAGACAAACCCTTTCCTGGAAAGCCTTCAGACTATAAGCCATGCGACCGTCTAACTGTAAATTCACTAACACCAACACCCGACCCCTCCCTTTCCCACATGTAATAAAGAGTTTCGGGGACTGAGAAATAGGGAACAGAACACAAAATAAAAAGGAACCGCTAAGAAGTAAGCACCTAAAATGTCCTTGTGACTATAATTGAACTGAAACATAGAAGATGGATAGGGACAGAAAACAACTGAGAATACACCCCGCTGGAACATAGAATACCAAAAAGCACTCTTCGACAGACAGATGCCCACACACCCATACCCGAAAAACACATACACATAACCACAAAAAGGGAAACAACTTACCGTTTGGTATGTCCTTCAGAGCTGTACCACTGCCACTGCCCTGCAATATGCAATAGCTAAATAGATGAGTACTAATCGCGACAAGTTAATTGAATCTCGGAGCAGAGCCCAACTAGCCAAAAGAACAATTTCGCAACCCCAAATAACCAAATAACACTTTTCAAAAACCAACTAGGCCCAAAAGTTGAAACCTGCCCACAAACCACAGAAAATGCCAAAACCCAATTGAGCCAAGCTAACGATAAAAAAGCACGTTACCTTCTCGACAACAAAATATATTGGCACCTCTTCTGAAGAAACCGATATGAACCTCCGCACAGACTTCTTCTCCCTAACAGGCCTATCACTACTCACAGGTGTAGTAGGCTGAAACCTTGGAGTTGCATCAACTTTTTTCTTTGGTTTTACATCTTTCTTCAGTTTTACAACCTTCTTCACACTAGTTTCATCCTTACTCAACTTGGGCTTAAGCCTCGGCCTGCCTCTTCTTTTCACAGTAAGAACAGGACTTTCAGTGGGTACCTGGACTTCACTCCCCACACTTGGAACATGCCCTCCATCTTTCGGCACAGTTCCTCCATCTTCAGAGACAAGCCCTTCATCCACTTCGCCATTAGCTTTCACAACTTCACTATGATAATTACTCTCTTTCTCCTCCTGAACTGGAACATTTCCACCACCACCCACCAAGGCCATGACAATTATATAGACAAAAGAAGCAAAGGGGGCTTAGAACATGCAGACCCACAACTCTACTCAAGGAATTGAAGTTTTTTCACAATCATTTGATAGACTCCAGAGATGGTAATATGAAAATCTTGCAAGGAAGTGTGAATTCTCTATCATAGAAAAGATACCCAAATCACAATGCCGAGTTATGAAGCACTAAAAGTTGCATGCAGACTATTTCCTGTTTTCACTCCTTTCACTCGAATTCTACCGCCAAGACTTCTACTCCGGCCCTCCATGCAGTTTGCGTTTTGCCAGCCACTATTCGGATGTCAATTGCTAATTTAACTTGAATTGAATTAAGAGAATAGTATTTTAATAAATGTATTATTGGCCTCTTATTGAAAACCCTTCTCCTCCTTGTTATTAGCATTGGTTCACAAAACATTACGAGTTTAGCTCATATAATAAACGTAGCATGGAGATTCAATGGAATTTTAGCTTACCTTTCAAAGGCTTTTTGCTGGGTTGGAGTGCAGTGACATGCACAATTATTATTATTATCGGAGATATAGTAACAAGTTTGAAAAATCCCGGGGAAGGGTAGACATGGATTTCAAATTGTTACAAGGGTGATACATACATTGCAATAGTAATTTCCACCTTAAATTTTTTTTAATTGAAAAAGTGCAAGATACAAATAAAAATATGCAGGGAAGAAGATTCACAGCATAAGGAAAACAATTTAAGAATGCAAATTTGAAGACATATATATTCTCTAAGGAATTGTTTAAAAAAGGAGAAACTTAAAATTGTATGTTACTGAGTATTTTATCTTGAAAGATTTAATGTTATAGTTTTGTAAAGATTATTTGTATATTTCTAATATCTTTTATCTAATTTTGTGTTCATTTTAAAAGATTGTAGTAGAAGATTGTGTAAAGTTGAACTTATTTTTATATTTAATTATTTATTGATGCAGGAGCATGGGGGTAGAACACTTTTCCAACAATTTATTTTTGAAGTCATTTGGCAAAGTGATCATAGGAGTGAAGTTGCAAGTTTTCAAATATTAAAATATTTAATATTTCAAAAACTGCCAGAGAGCAGAACCTAGAACCTATACCCAGGCATGAATTTGCCAATTTGGTGGCTCTTTTGTAACTATCGGGAGTTGCAATTTGTTGGCCAATTGAGCTGGAATCTTTCAAGAGCATGTGTTTGAGGTAGTGGAATGCAAGGAGATGGAGGCAATTTTTAGCAAAAACATTAAAAAATCTTGCAGGCAAAAAGGATAACAGCAAGAGAAAGAGGAATTTTGTGCCCAGATTAGGGAGGGAGAATCTTGTTGGAGGTTGTGGTTGCAAGGAAAAACTCAACGCCTAAGTCGAGAGAGCATTGAACACGAAGAAGTGGAGGAAGAACATGAAGGAAGGAGGAAAAATCTATTGAGGCACACCCATGGCATCCAAGGAGGAATAGAAGAAGTTTTGGGTCTAATTTGGCATTCCCTGTAGCAGATTTTTGAAGCCCCAAATCTGATTTGTAATAGTTGGAGGCATTCTTGCCTGTAGGAGTGAAATTTTGTAGTGTTGGAAAGGCATTCTTGCCTTAGATTGAATCTTGTTTTGTTGTTAATTTTTCCTATAGCTTTGGTGTTGTTGGAGCTACACATTTGATATTGAAATTAGATTTATTAAATTGCTTGAAGCATGTGTGTGTGGTATTAATCTCATATTGCAAGTCCAGTAGTTTCAATTATGAAGGTTGAGAAATTTTTCCTTGTTGAAGTTTGAAATAAATTGGGGAAAAAGATGAAAGTTTAAAAGTTGTTGGAAGAGATCAAACACCAATGTTCATAAATGGTTTTTTTGATTTTCAGCTTGGTTTTTAGCATGGTTGTATTGGTAGATAAATTTTGAATCACTTGTTTTTGTAGATGAAGGTGGGAGCTTCTACCACCCAAGTTTTCAAAAGAAATAGGATTTGTTTGCACATTCAAAATAATCTCCTAAATGTGGTTTGTCAAGACGTTTTTGTGCACATTTACAGAAGTTTAGTTTGAATTAAATCTCATAGCCTTTTGAGTTCATGTAATTTTTTTGGTGAGTAGGCTTCTTCACTCGAATTGATTAAACATTTGAATGGTTGTTGTGAAGATCAACACCTTGATTCGAGGTCTCGAATTGATTAAACATTTGAATTGTTGTTGCGAAAATCAACACCTTGATTCGGGGGCTTGGTATTTGATTGCATCATTTATTTACATATATTCTTACACATCCATTTGCATATAAGTTGAGCTTCTTTCTCTATGTTATTATTTATTCACACACATTCTTACACATCCATTTGCATATTTTCACACATTTGCCTTGTCTTATTTGAATATATATATATATATATATATATATAATCTATTATTTATTCATACATATATTCTTACACATTATGTATTCACTTGCTTTGAACATTTCCATGTCTTAGGTCATATCCATGGTTTAGGGTATATCTTATGATTGTAGATTTGACCCTTGATTTTTTCATATTTAAATTTAAATGTTGGACAATTGTTACCTATCATTTTCCTTCCCTAAGCTATCTAAACATGGATTTGGACAATTTATCATTATGCGTCTATACTTAAAGACATCCAATTGCACTCATTTATCATCATCCAAATAATTGAATATCACTTGCATTTACAAAAGGAGCATGCTAAGAAATTTTCAATTAGAGTGCTTAAAAAGATCATAATTCAATAAACATCACTCTAGAACATTTGCATAGTTGAATTCTAGTGTATTTTATCTTCTACTTATGAAGATCAAAAAGAAAACAAAGAAAAATTAAGTGAGCCAAAGTACATAAGTACACATTTAATAGGGTCAAATTTGTAATATAAAGGATAAATCTGTAGATGTGGAAAAGACCCAAACCCATGGACTTGACCCAAAACAAAACATGTATCTTACAAAAATTTGAGAAGCTACACAAAAACAAAGATACTGTTTTCATATAAAAAATAATTCAAATTCTTGAGACCACATCAAAGTCATACATCTTCAATCATAGAACTAAATATGCTTGTCCTCTTTGCATTTACTTTTCATACTTCAACATTTAATTTAGAATGATATTAATTACCATTAATTAATCTAAATCTAGATTTGTTTTTATATTTATGTTTACGTTCTATGAGATTTAACTATTTTAAGCTTGGGGAATTTTTTTTACTTTTACAAGTTGAAATCATTTAAAAATCAATATATAATGATAATCTAACTATATATATAAGCCTTAAAATCTTATTTAACCTTACAATTTTTTGAAAAGTAAAAAAAAAAGTTAGAGAATATCCAATTCATGTAAATATAATTAATTTAAATTAGCAAACAATTGATGCAGCTCAACAATTGAAAATCCTATGGGATTGTCAATTGTTGCAGCACAAACACACACAACTAAGAATTAAAATAAAGGATTGAGATTTAAAGAGAGCCAAATTTCAAGAACAACATCACATGAATTGATTTGAAACAAGAACATTGCTGATTTTTGTTTTCAAACTCTCATGTTTGCAACAATAATTGAAATGAGTAACTACACAAGCCAAAATACTCTGCTACAAGCAATATTTTTTTATCAACCACTACAAATCAGATACAAGAATCTTTAAATCATCCACCAATAGTAACATATGCTACCACCAAGCTCTGAAACTCCACTCTTAGGCATCCCACTAGCTTCATAGGTGATTTTCTCTTTCAAAACATTGATTTTTCACACATTTTTCCTTCTTTCTCTACCCCTCCTTCACCTGGGCATTGGCATACTATCAAAACCAACTGCATTTTTCCTTTCTCGAGCCTCTTAGACATCCCATATTCCCATTAACTCTCCCATTCAATTTTTCCAAGCAAGAGTTACAAAATCTTTACCAAAAAAAATTCAATTCTTCCTTAATCCATCAACTCCACTCCCAGGCATCCAGATTCCCATTCATTAAATGCAAAATTTAAATTTTCAAAGGAGTTATAAGATGCCCAAATTAACCTCTTCAATCCTAGGCATGGGATTTTGTGGTTGCATTAATCTATCAATTTTTAATAATTCTCAACACCTAAATTCTAATATTTAAATTTAATTGCCTGGGCATACAAATTGGTTAAATAATTTTAAAAATTAAATCATGTTTGCACAAACAAAATGAGAAAAATAAAATCAAACAAAATTTAATGTGTAGGATTTTTCGTGCACCCATATGCTCCTGCATCAAACAACCCAGGTAGAAGAAATGTTTCATTAATGAAGCTCATAAACAATTGAAAACCATATGTTTGTTTTGGATCCACCATTCTTCTTTATTTTTCTGAAATTTCTTCACCTTACCCTAAACCTTCATGTCTCTCCCTTATTTCATCCTTCCTCACTTTCTCCCTCTCTTAAGATTTACCTCACTATACCATAATTCATCCTCCCACTCTATCTTATCATCTTCATCACCTACATGTGAATTGGCTCTAGCAAATTCATGGAAATCAATGAATTTAGTTTGTACACCATTCTCACCTATTCCTCCTTCCTCTTCTTCTTATAGGCCAACGCAATGAATAAGATATTGTTGCAATTTATCTTGTAACTTATTTTTGTTGCACAATCACTCCTCCATATTCTTCTCTGATTTTGTTTAAATAAGAATTAGCTTCAAAATCACTAATAGATTTGGAAAATTTGTCAATTACCTCACTAATCTCCTCTTTATTTGTTGCTATAACGTCACTTTCAAGTTCCCCATATATTTCCACTTTAACTAATTCATTTGTATGCAAATCAACATCAATAAAGAATTCACAAAACTCAATTTTTACCTCTTCATTTTATGTTGTAGTTTTCACTCTACTTTATGTCAATGCCACCCTTTCCAACTGCTACAACTTGCATCAACATGCCATCTTCTTCATTATTCTTTGTTTCCCTTCACCCCTTTCCATGCATTCTTCTTCACATTGTTGTCCCAAATTTTGAATCAGTTCCACGCCCTCATTAAGACCAAACTTTGTTGCAACTTGACTATTCTTTATCTCTGCAACTTCACCCTCTTCTTTTACAACAATACTATCCTTTACACTTATTTCCACATCCACAAATTCACTAAATTCCTTTTGCAAGTAACGTAATATCAAACTCATTTTTGTAAGTATCACAAAAGTGACCTTTTACCTGTATGTTTTCTTGCTTCTCTACTACTGCCTTGACTTTTCCTTCACAAATTATTGCTTCCACATCCTTCATGCCTTCATCTTCCACCTTTTCTTTGTCCTCTCTAGTTCCTGCAATTAAGAAACCATTTGATAAAACCAAGTCATAGCCCATTGTGATTGTTTCCTCCTCTTTCTTTCTCCATCCTTTCTCTTTGCTTCTCTTGTTTTCTTGCTTTCTTTTTCCCATAATTGTTTGGGTTGTGCCCAAATGTTCTTCTTTCCATAACCTTCCCATCATAAGATTATAGTAATTCATATTTTCATCTTTCTTCTCGCTACCCTCTTTACCCATTCT